>CAJQZM010038475.1:0-42957 GCA_907164665.1 Colias nastes | reverse complement strand
TTATGCAATCGGATTGAAAGGTTGAGAGATCCTTGAAAATGTTTGGTATTTTTTAAATATAATTAAGTGGAATGTCCTATTGTTCACCTTAAGATTTTTGTTATACCAATTCCACTACATTAACATAGAAAAAAATAATAAAGACGAAATAAATACAAGGACTTTAGTTCATTTATACCTCTAAAGAGTTCGCAAAAGTTACTTTTATAATTGTACTAATTGCTGTACTACTAATACTGTATTGAACGAGAATTGACACAAAAATTTCTGTCTCTTTTTAAGTAATTAGTAATATTTTAAGTGTTAGCAGAAAAAAGAACAAAGATGAGGTATTTATAAGAAACTTTACATGTAACTTTACATATTAGAAACATCTTTACCATCTACTTTAAAATTTCAATATCATCATAAAATTTCTAACAACGTCTAGCCAGAATCATTTTAACATTTCTTTTATTTAGGATTTAACCAAAAGACACGATATCGACATCTTATCAAGAGTAATAAAAACTTCATAACATCATTTTATAACATACAAAATGATACGTGTATAAAAGAATCTTCAACAATATCAGGGAGCAGTATCGTTCGAGACCGAAAGGAAAGCACAATTCTTGCAAATGAGGGAATATTTTTAAATCATTTTCCTGCCTTTGCAGTTAGGCCGGAAATTAAATTTATTCGAACTTTGAACCTTGTCAAGGAATATTTTATAGCGATCAATTCTAAACTTTGTTAAATGCATTCGATACTTTCAAGTAGTTACAATCTTTTGAAGTTTATGATGGCTATGATCTATTTTCTTTCCCATGATATTACTAATATCTAAGATGCGATATTTATTTTACCTTCGTAGTTAACGTGTTTCTTTAATTAAAAATAAGTCAACTTTCTTCAAAGAGTTATATTAGAGAATGAGTTTTAAAAAGTTGTACACAAATTATAATTTCTTAGGTAAAAACGTAAGTAAGTCACATGTTTGTGTGTATGGACGATTACGAATTGAATAGTAAAGTTATACAATGAATGATAATTTTGTTTTCTTAGGGCAGAGCATGATCTTACGTGGTCACCACCGCCTACGAACACGGGAAACACTGGTGGTGTTGCAGCTGCTTTACCGGCCTTATGAAGACATATAGGCTCTGTTTTAGTAGCCACATTGTTAGTTCGGTAATACTGTAGGTGAAGGAATTCCAGAGCATCAATGTATGAGGCAGAATGTAACGTGTGAAGAGTATTAACACTAAACAATAAAAGTAAATCACCATCTATCCAGATAGTCAAAAGGGGCTTTATAAAGAGATTTTATATGTTGGTGTAAACCGAGAGACATCCTTCAGCCTATTATAATTATTAATTTTAATGAAGATTCACCTTGTAAAAACCTTGCTTAAAGAGCTTGTAAAACCAAATCAAAGTTATAAAAAGTTTTAGCTCTAGGTTAAACCTTCAGTCTGCGAACGCGTGTACTTGAAAAAATAGTTATTCAATGTCATAATTATGCTTTTCTATGTCATAATCTGTATACGTATAAAAACCAAAGCACTTTAAAAGTTTTTGTGTCAACTCTAGCTAAATAAACGTTTGAATGTACAAATGTGTATGAAGAGGATAATTACTTTGAAGCTATCGAATTGTTTGTTTCGATTTTCGAAAGCATTTGAGAACAACACGTTTTTCATTATTAAGCTTCAAACATGAAAGGTATACCTATTAAATACCAGCCGAATGTCTTGAAGGCTTTTTACCTTGTCTTAATACATGTTTGTATAGCAAATGAAAACACAATAAATTTCACGCTAATTAGTATGACACGAATATTCCTTCACCCTTATATAAATTTGAACATTATGTTTTATATGTACGATACATTTAAATATATTAGCGGCTTCCTACGACCCAGTGATATAATCCATATATTTTCCAGCGGAATTACAGTATTATAACGTCTCTAATCTCTCCCTTCACTAATCAAAATTTATGTACCAACCGCTTTCCAAGGCAATGTTGTATGTAATTTAATAATTTATTCAGGGTTATTATTACGAGATACATAAGCATCTTCTAGACATACTTTCCTAATGTGATACCGTAATTCCTATGTCCATCTTTAAAAACTCCTCTCTATACGTTCGTTATAAAAATAAACATACTTTATTTAACTTCACATTGAATAGCCCGAAAGACAGTGATATGTGGGATGTATTGACAACAAATACGGTTGGATTTCGCGTCAAAGCCATTCTTTCACGACCAAAGTCCAGCGACATATTGAATTGAAAATTGGATCTACGCACATTTCATGTGTCAGTTGGCCAGCGTAGTTCGTAACGAGGTTCGCTTGCTTGACTGACTGTTATCCACTTAGGTGTATCTTCAGCTATGCCTCGTCATCCGTGACGCTGATCTATTTAAAACGTTCTCTAATTTACTCTGCCCCGTCTCTCCTTTTAACTTTGTTACAGGCGATCCGCAAATCTTCTTTGACGGATGCAGATCACGTACGTGGGAACTCAATGATATTTCGCGATGGCATTTTTTATTCGACCCAGTTGATAATTTGGTTTGCTGCGAAGTCTAGTACACTCTCTGTGACGTTGGCCGTAAAGTTTTTCGCATTCGTATGATAGTGGAAACCGAATATTGTTTTAATTAGTTGGATTGTATTTTAGTGGGAGAATTATTTGTTATGATATTTTTATTTGATTTAAAGAATAATATGTCATACTAGCCGCGCCCCGCGGTTTCACCCGCGTGGCTCCGCTCCTGTTGGTCTTAGCGTGATGATATATAGCCTATAGCCTTCCTCGATAAATGGGCTATCTAACGCCGAAATAATTTTTCAAATCGGACCAGTAGTTCCCGAGATAAGCGCGTTCAAACAAACAAACAAACTCTTCAGCTTTATAATATTAGTATAGATAAGTAATAGGTATGCTAACTTGCTCCTACAACATTATATGATATTTAGATTTTATTTAATAATCAATGATTATTTTAATTTTTACTGATATTTTAATAATTATTAAATAAAAACTATTTGATAATGGAATTTTAAACAACCATGTTCATATTATTACCTAAGTTTTAAATATTACTCGTACAAGATACCTGAAATATCCGGCTTATGGCTGCTTGGTAAGTGTGCGAACGTGAAAATACTAAAATCATAGTTTAACGCCTCACATATTTTTGAACTTATTTCAAGTATGTACTTGTATAACATTTCCAGCATTTATAAGGCTTATGGTAAATATTATGTTCTGGGAAATTTAATCAATTGGTTATAATATAGATATAAATGACATCTAAGTCCAATAAAATTTCATGAAGATTGCTTCAGCCTATAAAAAGGTTATAAGTATTGCTGTATTACCACCACATGCCACCACAACTCTCATATATTCATTAAAATTTAAATAATTGAAATATGACATCACGATAGACTATATATTTACTCGTATTTATAATAAATTATGATAAATAAATTTAAATGAAAGTAACACTCAATCATATCGATAATTCAATAAGGAATGATGATTTTTCATTATAATTGACATTATGGAACAGCACTACACGCTCGTAAATGAAAATGACCTGAGTTTAAAATAATCCTTACAGACATTCGACGGAAAATCCAATTATTTGGTCGTAAATTATTTCCGTAAGCGATTGTTTTTTGGTAAATAAAAAAGGTTTTAGTAAAATTTCTTTGGAAAAAAAAACAATTGATTTCCGGTTAAATAAGCATTGATGTAGAAATAAAATTTCTTTGCACACATTAAAAAAAATTAAAGGTTAATAAAGTGAATAAAAGTGGTGTTGATTTTTCTTTCTTGAAAATTGGAAATAATAACACTCCATATCAGCTTTGGGCCAGGGTTTTATTCTTTGTTAAAAATGTGAAATCATTTATTGAATAAGTCAATACATATTTACTTTAAAATAACCACTCCATTTACGGCTAATATACCAATTACGGCAAAAATTTGAACACTACCTAACCTTCTATCAAGTACTTATTCGACATGCTAGTCAGTTATCAATTATCTATGACCGTTATTTAAGCACAAGAGAGAAAAAAGAATTATATTCATCTTAGTATAATATTCTTTACGTTTACGATATAGACATTGACATCAAATTATCCAAGACATTCATCCATCTAAAGTTAGTGGGATAACTTACAATATTAAATTGTGGGTGCGTTAAAACTTTATTTGGTCGTCGCCAAAATGTCTAGCTTTCTAAGGTTGAAGTACTTCACACAGCCAAAATAACTACAAACGAATTTCAACAATCGGAATCTCAACTTGATAATATTACCGTCTATTGTGTCTTTGACTTCATTGTCATTGATGGCTTCGATGGAGTATCGGCGTGACCTAGTAAAGTCGTTTTTGCACGGAATGAGAGTAGTGCAGAAATACTATAGAGGTATTTATTGCCACTTGATTTGCTTTCATTGATGTTTGATGTAATAATTTAGAAGATAGAAGATTAGTGGAGTATATTTAAATGCCAATTTAAATATACTAAAGAAATAAATAAAAAATATTATAAAGGAGGAGTTACAGAATGTGCTAGATGCTATATGAATAAAACTTTTGATTATATAACTATTTTAGTCGATCTAGTATCAAAATAATTGGGATGCTTATAAATAATTTTGACTTTTAATTTTAAATATTCATGCTGCATTAATTTATCTTATCCATACGTATCGACTATATATTTTTAAATAAATAAAAAAATCTTATTTTATATCTACGTTTCTACTTCTTTACACTTTCACGATCAGCAAAAAGGATTAATTATATTGATTTATGATATTAATTTGATCGATTATATGGATTAGTTGTAGGTATGTATAAGTAGATACGTTTGTTACTCTATCACGCAAAAACAGCTGTACGAAATTTAATACAGAGATAGATTATAGATTTTTATCCGGTAACCACGCGAATGAAGCCCCGGGATCAAGCTAGTGTAAAATAAATACAACTCATAGATAAGCGTTAGTAAAATTGGATATGTGACGGTGGAACATTTGTGACGGGAATATTTACGGCCATCTCGTTTACATTTGTGTATTACCAACTGCCTAGTGCCTAGAGCGTAAGTTAAAAGCGACTTTCAATACGAAAATTTAAATGATGTTAATTTCAAATCATATTGTCAAATATTTTTTTCCTATCTATAATATTATACGATTAAATTTGGCGCAAATTTATAAGCCAGTTGGAATATAGAGCTATAAAATAGTTAAGGCTTAAATAGTTAGTATTATATATGTTTTCTAAATTAAGTACAATAACAAATACATCAATGATTTTACATTACTATAAAAATAAATCATTATAAGCTTAGAATCACACGCATTTTCTTCACTGTCGGTTCATTTGTAAACAGCGCGAATAGTTTGTCACTTATCCGCTTACCTTAGGTGTAGGGACTCAGAAATGCCCAGTGGAGACGGTATCAGAAATAAATAAATTCTGCCAAGACAAACTGCGAGATGTCACGAGGTGTCGATATGCTTTACTTTCGAAGCATTTCTTTCTGAAAGTAGACTTTTAACAAGGTAAAAGATCAATTTTTTACCTATGCCTCTTAAGTTTTCTAAGGAATAATTTAGTAAATGCTAATATTCTCATTTGAAATTACTTATACTATCCTTGAACTATTAATGTATTTCTAATTATCACTTTGACTTGATCCGACTTAATTTAGGTAT
The DNA here is from genome assembly GCA_907164665.1 of Colias nastes. NCBI lineage: Eukaryota > Metazoa > Arthropoda > Insecta > Lepidoptera > Pieridae > Colias > Colias nastes. Next base: position 37,217 of record CAJQZM010038475.1, on the reverse strand, counting down.
ACCTTTTTTTATTACAGAACTATTTGTTAATTATATTCCATCTTCTTTACAAACACCGTAGATATGTTTTTATACTTATTTTTCCTTTAACATGACTGTATGTTTCAAGAAATGAAAATAATTATGTCTTTAAGTCCAGCAAACAGCGTTAATTTAATCAAAACTGTGTTTATCCTGATCTCGACGGCCACGACACATGAAAGAAGTTATTAAGGATAAAAATGTACCAGAAAACATTATCTACATTTAGAAATATCCGCTACAGGAAGTGAGAAAATTTAACAAGATATTCCATAAAATTCAGGTACTCATTAGGTTTCCATTAACATTATTTCTCACAAATTATCACAATTCTTTTAAAACCGTCTGTTTTATAGTCAAATGGGAAAACGCAGAAATCCAAACCGAATTCGAATATATAAAACTTGTGTGGATCTCAGACCTGACTATTTTTTCAGGTTTCATATTCACGCAATATGAAAACCGTACAAAAGTGCTGAACTAACTTTCCATTACGTTTCAAAGATTGAATTGCACATTTGAGTGAAATCAAGAACTAAAATTAATGAAAACATAATAAACTTAATTACTTAAAGCAATCATATATACTTACTGAAAACTTTTTTAACTCATTGCCATAAAAAGACCAGATTAAGACGAAACCCAATTTTTTTTCCTGGTTTACTTACAGATTATGATTTAGATAATACATACCTAATTCATAGTATAAATGGACAAATTCTCATAAAAATAAATACTTAGTGCTTAAACAACACGTCGTCTTTCACAGTTCACTATTTTTTACGATAAAATAGATATAAATTTATCAAATATTCATAACATTATTAGAATTCTAGAGATACTAAGAATACTTCAGCAAAAAAACGAGCATTCCTCTTTATAGAAAGGGACTCGTAAAATATATAATTAAACAACATTTAAAATTCAACAAATCTCCATATTCAGTAAAAACAAACTTAATAAGTATAAAGATTTTTTTTTGTTTGTCGCTGAAATAGCCCGTACGGTCGTGTTTAAATTTCAAAATCACATTAACTCGAGACATGTAAAAATATAATCATAATGGATTCTTTTCACCTAAATTTTTACCTAGGTAATATAAAGAAAATAATAAGGTCCTAAAAATACACTTCACTTCGTCGGTTCAATTATACATGTGCCTATATTCATAAATATTGTATCCTTATACACGCTGCATCTAATGTCAATCATATTTCATTATAATAAAACGAAAGTCATTCGCTTCATATTTATAAATTATGTTAATAAATAAAACAGACAACAAGTCAAATAAAATGAACAACTTCAAGTCAAGTATGGAAATTTACAAGCATATCATATTTTCACAAATATCAATGTACTCGTAACTTGAGTCATAAAGTCTTAAGTTAATGAAACATGTTATGTTTCAAATTCATATTGTAATCAAGCGTAAAATACCTATACTAAGTACCCAGTAATACAATTACTTTTGTTTTTGAACTTTGTCGTAAATCTACTACAATGGTTGCTCTCGGAGTAAAAGCATTTATGGTAACGGGTAAAATAACAACAGGATAGAAAGAGCAAAATTTTCTCTCAATGAAGTACGGAATTTTTATTAACAAAGAATACCTAGTCGTGGACGATGGCCAAGTAGATAATAAATTTTAGGTACCGTAGGTTTTGTTATTGGCTTTGTTTTTCTTTGACCCTTTGACGCACGAAACAATATTGATTATGATTTAGAATTTAGATGAACGTTGTACTGGAACTGTTTTTTCAGTGGATTCCTTTTAAATGTAATTAACTTTTCTTTCCACCTTAAAAGTCGCATTAGCAACAACGGGAGCATTACACAAGTTTTAAACCGTATTTAATGGACAAAAGCTTACGAAAATAAAAAATATATCCTTAACTCTAGGCTGAAATGAAAAATTTAAGGCTCAGAAAAGATAAAGATCTAAAAGAGTAAAAATGAAAAGATTTCCGACGATTCCCTAAAATGCGGTCGGGGACAAACATTCCTTTGTGCATGTATACTAAGCGTACATAACGAGTGTGTTATTTATGATGCTATGGAGGGCTTAAATACATTAAGGAAAATATTCGGAATTATACAATAGATACATTATGATAACGACATAAAAATCTAAGCATTGGATGTAAATTTTAATAAGGAGATCAATAGAAATCCAAGAAAAAGAGCCTCCGTTTAATAAAATAATTCAAAAACTTTTCACAAACTCTTCTTTCTTACGAAAATTGTTTCCAAAAAGTAATACCTATTGGCAAATTGTAATCCAATTTGAAAGGAAGAATATACTTACTACCTATATAAGTTAAAAACTGTTTGTGTTCACAAACTATTATAAGAGACACAAATTAAATAACCTATATTCTGCAAAGCTTAACATTATGTCGCTAGCAAAACATTAAGTCGCTCCATAGCATGATGTAGAACTACACATTTGTCCGGCAAATTGCAAAATATATAGGACATATTCATTAACTTTTTGTATTTCCCCTGAAAGCAAACATCACCCTCTTAATTTTCTTCTGGACAACTCAACCGTTATTGATGATGCGGGGTATGTTATAGGAAGTATACGACAATGGATGTCAATAATTCAGATGAAAAAGGACAACCCAATGTTGGGCAGTTTTAAATTGTAACTGCGACAAATAATTATTCATTATTTATTCGTCTGTAATATAAAAGATTCTATGCAGCATTAACAGTTTTAATGCTAATAGTCTAATAGGCGTTCTTGTAATGCTAATGGCGTTTTTTCATTACTCAATAAGAAGTTAAAATACTCTTAATAATATCGTTTTAATTTAATTCTTAAAAGTAGGTGTTTGAAGCGTTATTCTTTAGAGCTTATTTCTATAAGCATGCGTTTACAAAAATATTTAGTGCCTTCTTACTGCTGTTAAACGTAAAATGCAAAAAGAATTCGTGAGTACGATGTCTACCTAATACGTGAAAAAATATGTGATGGTATTTTTACACTAGTTATCTGTACATACGTTTGTGAAGTTCATATATTAACAGAATTTGATTAATTATTTTATATTAGGGCATTATGAAGAATAGCTAGTTCATATTTTTATATTTTACAATCTTATAAATGCGTTATGATGGCTAGATTGCTCAACTGATTTTTGCATCAATTCGTGAGCAACTTAACCTACATTTTATGGGCTCCGACAGTTGCACAGATACTTAAAACTGACAACGCAGCTAGTAACAAATCCTCATGAATAAAATTCATATTTTCTATTGAAAATTCAAATTGAGATTTACTTTTTTACATTAAAATTTTTAATTATATTTTATACTAATATTGCTTATGAAGAATAAATGTAACTCCTTTTTATAAGTAGGTACTAAGCATAAAAATAGGTAAAGTAAATCTACTAATTTATACAGGGTTACTTGTAAAACACCAGCAACCTCGCAGGACAAGATAGCTAACATCATAAGTAACAACATTTGTTCTACGACTTTTGGCATAACGCAATAAATTATTTTTAAATGATTTTTTAAACTTTTATTGTACTCTCCTAACATTTGTAAGTCTATGTTCTATTCATTATCGGATGGACGACGCGACGCCCCCTTCCCCCTCTCGTTCACTTCTTGTTTACGTAATTTTTGGGAGGCGTAGAGTTTATAATATTCAAACGGAAAATTAAATGAATATTTATTTTTGTATGAAAATAAAATCTAACAAATTATCAAAAGTCGTAGAACAAATGTTGTTGCTTATGATGTTAGCTATCTTGTCCTGCGAGGTTGCCGGTGTATTACAAGTAACCCTGTATATATTATAATCGATTAAAATGCACTACAATAATTACATTTTATAAACGGTCGTATCATACATCTTTTTAAATATAAACTCGGCCATAATAATTAACACTCAGAAATTTAGAACACACAACGTCAAACTGTAACCGCTTGGTGTAAAGTTGGAAAACTCGTCTTAAATCATTGAATGTATAGAACTCTATAAAACACACGTTTTATTCACATAATATCTGTCTATCGTAAATTGTTATCATACAAAATCATATATTTAATAAATTTTCTGTTTTCTTTATGTTGGTACATTAATTATTTATTCATAGGTCAAGAAAGACATTAGAAATAGCTGAACTTTCAGTTAAACTGTGCATGGCTACTACCTTTACTCTACCAGAGTCCTTTAAGCTTCATCCTTTGGTCCGTAAGTAACTGACTTGTTGACAAAGTTGTTCCAAACACCTGAAGTCCAGGAGTTTACTTAAGGGCGTCCTTGTGACAACACACGGGTCCATGTATGCCTTTCGAAGCATCACGATGAAGTAACTGTTTTAATACTATAAGATTTTCATTAGACTGACCAAAATTACTAGTATACATTATCTATGCCACAATTTTTTTTTGTTTTGTTTGCCCAAATAAATTATTTACCTATTGTTATGAGTAATCAAAAATCGCAAACTCTATCAATTTTAAAATAGAAATTTACCAAATTTAATAGATGGTAAATATTAGCATAACGTCCAAAAGGGACCTCTAATCCGATAAGAGCCGAAACCGTAATCGTATTAGTTTATGCAAATGAGAAAATCATTACTTATTGTTCCCATTGGAAGTATATGTACTTCACATTGTTACTAAGCAGAATCTAGACGGGTTTATAAATAATATAGTTATACACATATTTGGTACCTATTGTTTTTCAGTTAATATGTCTTTTTCACTTAAAATTGTCTACGTTGATAGTTTCAAACAAACCAAAATAAATTGGAAGTAAAAATAAAGTCTTATAAATTACAATACATACTGTTGTTTGAAGAATCAATGTACAATAAGAACATCTATGGGTAGGATTCATAAACAAAAAAAAAACAATTCAAATCACTTTACCTTTTACACCATAAACCCAGCTGATCCTCTTATTATTTATGCTTAGGCAGTGCTAATAAAGACTGAGAAATAAGACAGTAATGTATGGAGCAATGTTAAATTTCATGGAACTCTAAGGGTTACTTTGTACCTTTTCTTCACGTCTAAAACTCTATATTACCATGTTAAGTACAAAGCAAGTCGGAATCAATTGATACTTTACCTATATCCTTATTCACATTCTATGAACATCTTTTTCGTCTTGCAGAGTACCAATTTTAGAATATCTTTGACTCAGAGATTCGCATCGTCGTTTGTGCATTTACGGGTAGTTCAGAAAATGTTGTATAAAATTAACTTACATACATTCATTTCACATGTAATCTGCTTTCAACTCACTAGAGTATATTTTATTGACATTTTAAAAATACTCCAAGGTCCGAGCGTTTTGCCGTGACTAAAATTTAAGTTAGGTAGAGCCTCTGATGACAAATTAGTTTAGTAATTTACAAATCCTTACAGATCCTGGATCAAAATTTAATCATAACTTTCTATAATAAAAACAATCAAAGAATAAGATAAAGAAGTTATTAGCAATTTTACTGAGCCCGTTGTTATAGGACCTGATTTCTAATTACTAGAATGTAGAAACAGGCAATATTTGCACACACGCTTGTACATATAAACCAGGCTAGTCGTCGCTAATTGGGCTCTATGCCCTAAATTCGATCAAGACATCACTAGCATATAGATGTTTTATTATAGTCTAAAATAGAACTATAGTATAGCTAGTACGTAGTTATTTTCGAACAGCACTCAGCCCGGCAAACTATCCCATTTACTCACTCAACATATCACACGTAATGTCGTAGCTACACGAGTATACTATATACTTAGTAAAGCACCGTGCTATAGTAATACTTTGACATTTTAGACTTTACACTTTGCGCTACGACTAGGACGTCAAAAGAAAGTTGTATGATTTTTACTGCCTCAGGAAATAATTTTACGATGGAATTTAATGAAAAAGAAAGTAAGGAGGTTGGGAAAAATCTAAGATTGAATTGAGTAGTTACCTGTTGAAATGCATGTTTTAATTTCATTCCAAAAATGTGCAACTTTTCCAAAAGTTCTAGAAGTTCTATTAAGAATCCCATTTAAAATTCGATTTTCGGTTTTATGTGGTTTTATCTTCTGAATACCAATTTGACGTACAAGCGCGTATTCCGCGAATGCCCCAAATAAAGGTGAAAGCGTAAAAAATCTCCCATTTCACAGTCGATAACACGACTCGATAGTTATCACGTACAAAGGAGCAAAGGCTCCAGCTGACTTACATCGATCTGATTTATATACGACCTCTAGACTGTTGTCTAGAATGTCGTCAAAATAAAAGTTCGTTTTACAGAGCGTATTATATTTTGTACGTATGATTACTTGGATGTTTTTCTTTTCAAAGTTTTTTGCTGTAAGCTGATTGATATTATGTTATATGTTGTGTTGTGTGTATGTATGGTCACAGTAAATAGATACTATGAATAATTAATTCGTATATCTATTTAATAATATTACTTTAAGTTTATTAATTACATATATTTATGCGGAGGGCAATCACTGGAGTATTGGGAAAAGTCTCTCCATTCCAAAGTGATTTTTATTTTCTTATAAAAAATTTAAGTACCTGTTTTTCAGACCGCGAAAATCGATAGGTAAATTTTGTTGTATCAAACGAAACCTACGCAAATAAGTACGTGAAAACACTGGACCTGAATAAAATACAATAAATATTTAGTAGATAGGTGCCTACCTAATTCAAGAAAAGTGCGATTTACTGAAGTCTTGGCCTCTGGAACTTATTCATATGTCCATAACTTTTTTTTATTTTTACTACATTTAGCAATTGAAAAGGATATCTATCATTATGTAAAAAAACACAATTTTCGTACTGAACCGACAATTTATGGACTTTACCGATAATATTTACCACAAAAAATATTTTGTAAACGGAAATACAAAAGCAATCCGCAACCGAAAATCTTATTTATTCAGTCATCAAATCAAATGTAAATAGATACATCCCTAAATAATAAATACGAACAATAAGATTGTTCACCTGTTGAGCATCTTTGAGGAAAATAGAGATACAGCATGTGCCATCTAGCGGCCATTTTCTTTAACTAAAATGAAATGGTTTCCATGAATACGACGCCTTTTTGTAGGCGACATCTAGCGGGAATATAATATAACTCAGCAAACTTCTAATGTTACTAAAACAGAGCTTTATGTCGTATTTGGACTTGATAACCAGAGCGAGCTGTAATAACTTTTAGTATTAAGAAAATTTGAATTGTTATAATATTAGAATCATGTTTTTTTTAATCTGAGTAGGAGGTGGTAAGTGCTTTGTGCTTAATGTGAATGAGTACCTATCAGGAAACTTAACAAAGGCGCAATCTACCCCTAAAACATTTAGGATTAATAATAGTTTAGATTTTGAAAGCTCAGATGGCTCTACATTAAATAAATGGTTTATTTCTTAATTCGACTTGTTCAAAAAATGTAATAACGTAAAAAATTATTTTATTTGCATTAATAAATCACGGTTATTTTCTTTTCTATAAGAAAAAATAACTCATTTGAATTACCTTTGAAATCGTTCTTGCGATTCAAAAAGTTTAAATTAACTTTAGATGATTTTTGTAGATTTTTTGGGAATATCTTATAACTCTATGACCATATAAAAAATTTTACTCTTCTTTTTTATCTTAAGTCATATGGAAGGAATATTTGTTATTCTATTACACCGTGAATTTCTCGCTGAAAGTATTTTAACGAAAAGTAATAAAATGTAAAAAAAATGAATTTCATTCGTGTGTTTTAATTTTTATATTATAATCTTCTAAATAAGAGGGGTGAATTTAATAATTACCTACAATATCATCGTGACATTAATCGTGATGTAATCATAAACATAAAATTATAATTACCGACAATTGCATAAAACAAAAATATAAGTCTGTGATAAATGCGTTACAACATTCCTTCTTTTATGCCGGCACTAAAATCGCCTAATACCAATTTATAAGTAAACGATTCATCATATAAATTGAGGGCCAATGCAAACAATATCGCCTTTCATTTGAATCATCTCAAGCTTTTACTGGTCTTTTGTGAGGTGAAAAGCTCTCATATAGCGTGTTATCAAATATAAGAAAGGTGTGAATTTTCGCAGGCGGTCGGATAAGCCCCACCTACTAAGATGGCGTTATCCCTTCCAGCTACTTATTAACCAGTAGCATTCGAGCATCTCACGACGATACCTACAGCCTCTTTAGCGTTTACCTGGTACCACCTATTTTCAAAACCAATTATCAGTTCGTCTCAAATAGCGCGCACGCATTTAGTCGCCTGACGACACCACTGCGGTCTACAATTATCACAAAATAATATATTTTATTAAACATGCTGACGTGCGTTCATTAAACATATAAAATATGGATACACAAGAACGTATATCTAGCACTTGTGACACTGTTTCCAAATTTAATAGCCAATACGAACTCAATAAAAATGATTCTATGTATGATGGTGACTCTGAAATCGACAGTGAAAATGAAACAATTGATGTGATTTGTGAAAACAGTGACCAATCAAGTGTGGATGATAATTCTCAAATGCTCTTTAATCGTTTGAATGCATCACAAGAACTTTTATACGATAAAAATAATGTGTTTTCTCATAAAAATGATGTATTTAGTTGTGGACGCGGTAACTTAAATATAAATAGTTCACATAATAAGCTTGTAAATAGTGAAAATAAAAGCAAAACATTTTTAATAGATAATATTTTAGGTAATTTTAAAAGTAAAAAACATGAAAAACCTTCCAATAGCGAAACTGATGACAATCTCGAAGCCGGAGACGAACACAATGGTATGTTTATTGTTTATATTAATTTTCCAATAAAATTTCATCACACAATAAAAAACATTGCATTTGCAAAAGAACACTCTTTAACTCTTAAAAACACACATAAAGTTAAATGTTATCAATTGTATGTTTTAATAAATATTCTGTTTAAAGAGGTGAAAAAAACCATGCATCTTATCTGCATGTAAAAAATATATACATAATGATTTTTCTAAGCATTAAACTGTCGAAATTACGATAATCTATAATTATAATAAAACTTAGCTATTATAGTATGGCTTTTATTTCCGTTTATTACTTACCTACTTTAATTCATACCTACGCTCTTATTCATATAAAATACTAGCTGTGCCCCGCGGTTTTACCCACATTGCTCCGCTCCTGTTGGTCTTAGCGTGATGGTATAAAACCTATAGCATCCCTCCGTAAAAGAGCCCTTTTACCGAGGGAGGCTATAGGTAGCCATCTAACACAGAAATAATTTTTCAAATCGGACCAAGTAGTTCCTGATATTAGCGCGTTCAAACAAACTCTTCAGCTTTATAATGTTAAAAATAAAGTATAGAGTCATAAATTGCATATTTAGAACTACCTACTCGAAATCATCGTCACCTGCATCCACACGTATAAAGAACTTAACACTAACGTGAATAATTATGTATTTTTCTACAGTATCCTCAACATCCACGTGTGCTGATCTCAGTGTCCTGAATGGTGCGGAAATTATAGCTGGCCACGCGTATGCACATTGGCTAGCTACACGTCAGCCTTCTTCCAATTTTTACGGTAATTATACAAAATAATTTTATTATAGGATAATGTTAAAAGCAGGGAAGTATTGAGGTGCAAACTGCATTAGAGTTGACTTATAACTATGTTTTTCAGTAATAACTGAGCCCAGTAAACACTTTTATTGAAGTAGTGATGCTACTGATGAAAATTTGAAATGAATGCTGGCGGCTAAGACTGGTACGAAGTGTAGTTTGTTACACAAAATATGTATAATGATGATTTCCAGGAATGTCTCTTAAGCAATTTTATTAGTTTTACCTGGTGGCTACTGATGAAATTTTGAATTTTAATTAGGTACTAATGGTAATGGACCAGGCAAAACCATGAAAACCTCGTCTTTAGTATAAATTTTGCGATATAGTATAGGAAATAAGTCATGGTGTAGGTAATACAAAGAAAGTATTATCTTCTTGAGTTTATTAATATAAAATTATTGGTTTAAGTTTTATTGTTAGTTTCTGCGGGTTCATAGGTACTTCATAAGTAGATAGAGCAAGAGTAGCGGCGGCAGGAGTCCGCTCAAATGCTAAACGCGAATATTAATTTCAAATCAGAAAACATGATTCATATTTAAGTTGGTGAGTTAAGAAGTTCTGCTTGCTTTTTATATTCAAAAATATTGTTGATATGTATATGTTAGCTATATTTGGTATAAAAAAATAAATATTATGTCAGTAAAAAAGCACACCAGATAGAATAATTTTTGCTAAAGCTCCATTTTTATATATTTCCCATAGTTATGTATTCTTGGATATCTTAAAATCCGTCTTCTTTCTTCGTCAATATACCATCACTTGATTCCTATAAATTAAGTAGATGTTACCATCACCATTGTGCGTTTCAATAAAAGTTTTATTCAACGCACACGAGAGATATTCCAATGCGAATTTACACGCACATTAAAATCTAAATAATTTTTATTTAATTAAATAATTGTCTTTAATAAAACCAGCATCCATCGGTGGGCTTAGTATAAATCCTTTTAAACACTAACCTGAACTCATTTTATCGTTTCTAACAGTATAATAATTCGCGAATCATTTCAAATAAGTCTAAATAAGGAAACCTTACTGTAACGGTAACTATCTATGTATCTATCTATGTATTTCCATGTAATGAAATGAAAATAATGAAAACCTATATGACCAAACAGAGATCAGGCTCAGAACCTACAAACGCAACGCCTAAGCTACGGAGGTTACATCCTTACATTTTTTTAAATCCATATTGATACCAAAAATTCAAGCTTCCAGATTTGTTGCCAGACAAGATACAGCCTATCTAGATAACCCTCTGAAGAGCTAAGACCACCAAGACATTCGAAATAATAATAATTAATGTGTATAAAGATTGCGTGATATCCCCCGGGTGTGACCGTTCACACGTATTTCTCTCCAACTCTCACGCAATGATCCCTTGAAACAAATTTTTATTATTATACTAATAAATATTGTGTAGGAGAAATAATATTTGCTACTAGATGCTTTAGTTAATAGTGTATTAAAAATTTCAATTTGATAGCTCAAATAAGTGTAATTATTAGATAATATATATAATATGTCTTAGAGGGTTGTTAAAATGCTATAGTTTTCATCAAAAGTATAAAATACAATAATTGCATCATTAATAATAATTAAAATATATGTATATTTGTGCGTAATAAATAACAAAAAAATTCTCGTAGGGACCTAAAGGTTGATATCGTCTAGAAAATATTCGGGGCGACTTTAATATTATATAAAAAAAAATTAATTATAGAGGGCTAGAGAAACACGCTATCCATTAGTGAAAACCTAAACGGAATGAACATCGATACAGTAAGTAGTTTTGGGGTTTATCGCGAACGGAGAAACGTGGTAGAGTACTTTGTTTTATAATATGAAATAACAACCAATAATTAATATAGTTACCCCATTTTTGTTCCAACCGGTAATTAGTAGACATAGTTATAGATGATCTTATAATAAGTTGTTGATCTTGTTATAATTCAACGGTCACGTCAATGAAAATATGTTATGCAAACAATTACCGATAACTATAATTTATTCGTCACGCAAATCATTAATAATTAAAGTGGAATAAACTGGTGTTTGAAACTTATAAATAAGGTTGATATCATACGATTAACATTTTACAAATCTTAATTAAGATTTTTCCCGTAATCAGGAAGATGGTAGTTAGTATGTAGTTATTTATATGTCAAATTGTCTTTAAGTTTAGCTTTCGGACCTTTTTTCAGTTCGTTCAAAAAGTTCTTAAAATATTACAACTACAAAATAAAAAATTGCAGCATTTATTAGCTGCAGCGAAAATCAATTAGTGAAGCGCATCTGTCCTTGCTATTTACATTTTGAACTAACCCATAGTTATCTCAAATAACGACTTGATCTAAAACAAATAACAATAAAAGCTTAAAGCTACAAAAAATACAATCCACAAAAATAAGTAAATCACCATTGATTCCGTAGTCACGAAGCATAATTTAAAATTCTTGCAAATAGCGTTTAATGTGAAAAATGTCAGGCAAACTCTCTAAACACTAAAGCTAACAGTCACGGTATCGTAGTTCCAGTGATACGCGAACGTTCGTCGAATTGTCATCAGCTACGGTCGGTGGTCGCGACTTCGCACCGAGGTGTGGACAAACAGCTGCCGCAGCGATAATTACCAACAAAGCTTTGTTTGTCCCCCGCCTTAACGAGACGCTATCTCTACACTCGAACTTGAGTTTAATGCTATGTGAAATTTTTATGAAGTAACCTACGGGCGATCAAATAGACGACTTTAGCACTTCTTACTTATGCAGATGAGGTGATTTGCATTTTAAAACGGATGGGAAACAAATATTAAAATATGACTAAGTATTACAGTGTTACGATGGCCTCTTAAATTAACGTCTTCTGAAGAAATTTTTTTAAAACGGTTAGTGTTGTTTGATTCTTATCTACCTAGTTATAAAGATTTTAAGAAACAGTCTGACATTAATTAAGTATATTCTGCATTAAACCTGTAACATACCTGATATTTATTAGCACTAACATAATATGAATAATTATATTCTTAAGTTTTCTGAGTACTTTATACCAACAGCCGTAGCCGTAGCTGTGGCCGTAGCCCGTAGACCTCGTAGCTCATTAACTTAAGGGTAACTGATTATAATATGCTACTCATGTGCAATCTATGAAAACATATCCAGAAAAATATATAGAAATGTCCGGGTAATTTGTAAACCACTCGTGCAAATAGTTAGCAGTCTGTTAGCGAGGCCATCACTCGCCATACACTCGCCACAAAGGCGTGTTGACACACGAGATGACAAACTGCGCAGGCGCAATGCCAACAAACTGATTGTGTTTATAGCCACTTAACGAGAAGCCGTGATATTTCCGATTAGTATTCGAAAAAAATCGACCGCATGTTTGTCTTTAGTGAGAGCAGCTACTTTGTAAATGAGTGCGTATCTTTATGGTATTTAATGTGCTCACGTGATTTGGATACTTTCTTTAATATGACTATTCATTTGTGGAAAAGTTCAAAATAATTTCCATTTTTAAGCTTTCTATCCTTTCTCTTCACTATAACTTACGTAGTAACTATTTAGTAATCTATGGTATTACGCACTAGCACTAACAAAAAAGGTATCAAAATGATAGTAAAATGCAATTACTTTCTATTAATTATCTTTTATAATAAATGAGTATTATATTCAAGTTCTTGTTTGTTCACAGATGATAAAGCAAACAGAAGAACGCGTCGAGCCGGTCCCGAAAGAAAACCGCGACAAGCTTACAGCGCGAAACAGCTCGAAAGACTCGAAGCTGAATTCAAACTTGACAAGTACCTAAGCGTATCGAAGCGAATGGAGCTATCAAAAGCGCTAGATCTCACAGAAGTACAGATAAAAACGTGGTTTCAAAACCGTAGGACAAAGTGGAAAAAGCAATTAACGTCTCGGCTGAAGATCGCCCAACGGCAGGGGTTATTTCCTGCACATGTGTTAGGACATGCACCTCAAACATACTCGCTACTAAACCCGTATGCCTACCCACCGCTTAGCTGTGTATTCACACCTGTAACACTACCGTCATCGCCACCGTAATCGCTAGGGGATAAAATGTTACGCAAATAATAATGTGAATCATGAAAATATTTGCTAATGTTTTTTCCTTTTTCATTGGTGTAAATTGAGTTATGATTCGTTATATTTTGAAAAGCAAATATGGTATGATCAGTGATAATCGATTCAGATTAATACATTATTATAACGATTCTTACAACATTATAGTGTTTATAGTACGTACTGATTTTTTCATACTCTTTTTTCAGTCGATTCACCCTTTAATTTACTTAGATATCAATTTTAATTGACACATGAATTTGCTACAAGAAGGTAATTGTATAATTAATACGCATTGTGAATATCATTTTTTTAGCGGATCATATGTTATGTGAAATCATTTAACCTTTTGATCGATGGAATACCAAACATTTTAATATATCTTAGTTTATATATTATATTATTCGAAATGTGTACAAAAGATTTTGTGACGTTAGTGATAAGCATGTGTTAATTTGTAAATTACTTTTGTAAATATATGACTATAATATTTTTCATAATATTTTTACAAAATAACAAAAATTGAGGTAAATTTGCTGTTATGCTAAATAGTTCAGAATCCACCTTCGTATAAAGGTATATTTAAATCTTAATCTAAATTTATTTTATTTGTGTATATTATAGGAGGGATATTTGTATAAATAGAACTTATATAGAGCTATTCAAGCATTAAAGACGTTATTCTGATAGAGATTACGAGAAAGTTCACAATAATGTCTGTGTAGATTGTTTGTAGAATAAATTGTAGTAGCATACTTTTACTTGTAGATAATAATATAAGAGACTTTTATTTAGATCATTCTGAATAACTTAAGAACGTTGAAATGTGAACATAAAATAAAAATAACAAATTATATTGTATTTCGTTTTACTCCCCACACATAGCTTGAGACAAAATATTTTGACAGCTACATTTTTTAGATAATAAAATCAATAAATTGAATAAAAAACATTTTTCACTTATACAATGAGTTTCAAGTCACCATGTGAGAACTCTTTAAATAACTCGTATAATCTCACACTCGTGTAATACACACTCGTATAATATCAACACTAAAACAACACCATTTTTTTATAAACCATGTATAGAATCTAAGCTATTGATACATAATAATTATTTGTTCTCTTGTTCATTTATGCATTGATTTTTAGGATACAACTTATTACAATCAGCACCTCCTAATCCCAAGGCAGCTGCACGTAAAGCGCCTAAAGCGGCACCGCGGGTCCAAGCTATACTGGCACTAGAAAGATACAGAAATTCTAATAAAGATGTTACATTTATAAAAGATAGCTTGAGTATTTTATTGATTGGAAATGTAGAATACAGTGTAATTAATGACACTAGAAGTAGCACATTTAAGTGCTGTAGGTACATTTGTACTAAGCAACGACGTCATGTACTAAGTATACACTTTCTACAAAGCAAAAATTTAGATAATAATTTAACCAAATAAATCTATCAAGATAAATCTAAATTCATAACCCGTTGTTTCAGGCACAATTAGTATCTACGTAATAAAAAACTAAAGTAGGTATACACTACTTTTAAACAAAAAGCATTTTGCAAGTAACAGATTCATTTAAACATGTAATAAGGTAGATAAGTAGGAAACAGGTTTTCCTTAACATATAATAAGGTACTTAACAAAATACTTACTGAAACAAGGGCAGCCAATATCTCTCTTTATTCTGCAGATTACGTGTATGCTTGTTCCCCAAACACAGAGTCCGGTAGAGACATATTATTGGCTGAGGTTTTAAAGCCATTAACGCATATTTAGCTATACTATTCAAAGATTTAATTGATTTATTTGGTTCCGTTTCACGCTTGAAGCGAAAGACATCGTCCACGTTTATATTATCCCCGTTGTCTACCATTTGCATCACTTGAGGTTGTTGATCGTTCTGAAATATTATGGGTAGAATAATTGAGGATTTAGACCATAAACTATAGTTTTTGTTTCTATTAATTGTATGTAATTTATTGATTCATGTTAAAATTGAGTCAATCAATTTCAAAATTTTTAGAAGTCATAATAGTCCGGTCAATTTAAACATAAAAAAATGTAGAGTGGGTCATGAGACGTTATTAAAATTGTTTATATTGACTCCGCTAAAATAAATATCTAATTCATTTAGGTATCATTCCATATTTTCAGTTAGATGGTAAACTTCTTTTCATTATTCATTCTCCGCTCTACCCTAAATTTTTTACAACCAGAAAAACTGATAGAGCGGTTTGTTTACAGTAAAATTGTTTGGTTCCTTCAGTGCTTTAAAACAAAATAATTTAATTATTCTACTATACATTTCGTGACGATAATTTTTAAAATATTTATAAGTTTTCCTTTAATTCTCTAGTCATTAAATTAGCCCTTACCATAGTGATACACATAAGCACTTGTAGTACAAACATGCCAAACGACAAAAAAGCGATTCCTGTAAGCGAGATATCAAATAAATCAGATATAGTGAGGCCATGGGATTCCTTTCCCACGTGATAGTCTTCGTGATGTTCCACGTGTTCATGTTGGTATACCGGCGGAGGAGGTGGTGGCATGGAGTATTCGTAACCACTACCTAGAAAACACACCTTTAAACTTAATAATTTTTAATTTCTTAAGACAAAACAGTATCTTAATAAACATAAAAACGATTGTACCTACAACTAGTTTTTCCATGCCCGCTACGAAGGCATTGCACGCTCGAGAGTTAGTTTTAATTCGAAATATTTTCAAAATATCTTCGCGCTATTGATTTTACCACCGTGTTTTCACTACATTAAATCCTAAAATACTTGACTTGATCAGAACTTTCTTTCTTATTTTTCTGTTTAGTTATATTAATATCTATACATTTACAGTGCTACGAGCTACGCGATAATGCTGAAATTTATTTCAAAAATTACATAATATAATTCTATCAAACTTACTGTGTTTAGAAACATCTTGCATCTCCGGATATCCGTAAGATCCTTCACCCGATTCGAACACTTCATAACCATCTCTGGGGTTCGCATGAATTTCAGGATAAATAGTCGAATTGCTATTTATATGAGGATTTATTGACATATTGTAATGTTGGTAAATATCGTTTAGAGCTGAAACTCTGAAAAACAAATTAACCATTTGTATTTTATTATTTTTAGAGCAATTTAATGTAAAAGAAGCATTTATTAGGAGGCTTTAACATTTATTAGCAAAAATATAAATACATTAAATTTGGCGAGTTTATGAGTGACTTAACATCCCAATTTGCTGATAGGATAATAAACCTACATTTGGTAAAAAGATATCGTGAGATTGAGACCTTAGACCACCTTTTTTCAAACACAAATATACACATTTCTCGATGATACGCAATAAACCCAAAAAGTATGTAATTTTTATATTAAACTAGCTGTGATTCGCGGTTTCACCAGCGTGGCTTCGCTCCTGTTGGTCTTAACGTAATGATATACCTATTACCGAATTAAAGAATTTTTCAAATCAGACCAGTAGTTCCTGAGATTAGCGCATTCAAACAAACAACCAAACAAACTCTTCAGCTTTATAATACTAGTATAGGTAGATGTTTTATTAATATTAATAGTTTTAAACATTTAAAATAAATCGTAACTTACTTAGTGAGCCACTCCTGATAATTGACCGATCCCACATCATGCAAAGCTTTATTATAATCTAGGGAACGAGGTGTATAAACATTTTTATTAAATAGACTTCCATCAAAAGGTTTTCCAAGACGATTTTGTATGGAATTTTTTCCTATTTCTTCTAGGATTTGCTCGGCAACGTAATTTCTACATTGATACTCGTTCATCATTTTTCTGTAGAATATATCGAGATTGTTAAACTTTGGTTACCTAAATATATCCTGATGGAAATATATTATTAATTTTAACCGTTTTAAACCACTTAGTTAATAAATATAAATTAATAAATAGAAGATCAAAGAAAAATTTATTTATTTATAATATTTATTTATTTACCTGTGGAAATTAAGCGTATTCAGGGCAGCATCGATAGAACCATTTACAGTTGGGAAAAAATCTTTTTTACTACTCATTTTCGGCACCTCAACGTTATCACTCGAAATGAAAAACGTCGGCATCAAATCTGTGCGGAGTATATCATTCACATTTAACTCGTTTTGTATAATTTCTGATGTTATTAAACTGTAGATTTGTAATGAAACTAAGAAAACTTGTATGTATGCTCTCATTTTTTCAATAGGTAGAAGATGTGCACTTTGGTTTAAATGTTAGAAACAAATGAATACTAGAGCAAGTCGCAGGCTCATACAAGCATTATACGAGTTATAGAGCGAATAATTTCTTAGCGTTGAGATTTTATCGTGAGTTAACTGTCGTCATACGGATGCATCGCAAATGAAATAAAACACCTATATTGGTAGAAGAGATAGCATTTCTTTTATAACATAGATAACATAATATATATTATCTTTCTCAGCTTCGAGTACAATAAGGAGATACGATACCTGTATGACCAAGTTTTGCTCGGTAATTTTTTATATCTTAACTAGATCGATTTATTGCCCCCAAACACCATTATTAAATTTCATCTAAATCGATGGACTGTTTCCGAGATTCAGATAATATTATGTAGGTAATGGCTGTGGCCCGCGGTTTACCCGCGTTGCTCCGCTCCTGTTGGTCTTAGCGTGATGATATTATATTATAGCCTATAGCCTTCCTCAATAAGTGGGCTTTCAAACACCGATATAATTTTTCAAATCGGACCTGCAGTTCCTGAGATTAGTGCGTTCAAACAAAACAAACAAACTCTTCAGCTTTATTATATTATAAGTATAGATACCTATTATATTAACATATACAAGACTACAAGAAAAGCTCGTTAATTAATTGTTAACTACTAACTAAGAAATGTGCCTAGCTAAGTACACAAGCACAGATAATATAATACTATAGTAGGTCTAAGATTCCTTTAATATTATATTGTATGTAAGTACTACCTACAATACCGTTTACATGTACCTAACAGACGGTAAAGTACAGCTACAAACCATTTACAGTGATATAATAACATCACATAAATTAAATCTAAGCGCTGTCTCTAAAATAATTTAGTGGGTGTTTATAGCGGGGTCTTAAGTGCCCCGCCGCGCTAGTAAAAGGATCCATTGTTATGTACAATATTACAAATGTTTAGGTGTCATCCCGGTGACGTTTGATGTGAGAACAAACCATGCTGGTGCACTCAGCACGCCAAAACACCCTCTTTTAATTTTTCTCGAATGAAATCTGGAGATCGAGTTACTTTTACGATGTTTTTACTACTTAGTATAAATGTTGTGGGACGAAAAATTATGTTTTAGATGTTTATTTAATATCTTAAAAAGATCTATGCTAGAAGGAGAAAGATATCTAGATTTAAAAAGGATAATAGCGTTTGACCAATAATATTTTTTTCAGTTATTTATGCCGTAATTGAAAAGAAATTGTTTCGTTAGAGAATAAATTATAAAATATATGCCTGGGTGAAATATCTGTACAGTGCGACACTATCAGTAGTTGTAAGTGTAGGTAATGTATTTTTTTAAGAACTTTTCATATCTTACCTTGAGAAACTTAAATCAGTACCAACATATAATATTAGGTATCTACGTGTTTTATTTTAGTCTGATATATTCAAATTCGAAACATCGTCATCCTCTTCCGCTCGGACTGTGTTAGTGTTCAGACGTGTATTTTGCTGCGCCGCTTCTTTATAACCGGTTTACCTTGACTACTTAAACTACGGACTTTTTTTAAAAATGTCAAAAGTACAAAGATCTCCACCCGGAAACAAAGTGCACCATGTCTCGTCTGAAAATGATATTACTAGACTTGATCCCGAAAATACCTTAATTGGAAGAAGGCAAAAGAGGCTTCGTACCGATGTTCACTCCTCCGAGGAGAAATCTTTGAAAGAAGAACTACTTGCTATGCTTACTACTTGGAAAAAGGATCAAGATGTGACATTCCAAGCTATGAGAACTGAAATTGCTGAGTTGAAACAACAGTTAACTGGAATACAACACCAAAATATAGAATTAGAAAAATCTATCAATTTTTTGTCACAACAGTATGAAGATATCAAAGAAAAACTCTCTTGTATGGATAGAGAAAGGCGTGAACAAGTGCTACACATTTCTACTTTAGATAATAGAATTGATGATATGCAAAAAAGGCGAAGTTCACAGTTTTGGAGTTTCGTAACTTGCCTCAAGCACAACAAATAAAGTCTGAGACACAACAAGATTTATTTGATATTGTTCAAAGAACGAGTAATGCATTAAATATCGAATTACAAAAATATGACATAAAGGATATCTTTCGAATAAAGGGAAAATCTGGTAATTCAACAATTATTGCAGACTTTACATCCGTGTTAACTAGAAATAACATTCTAAGTGCAGTGAAACAGTATAACAAAGATAACTCACAAAAATTAACCTCCTCGTCTATAGGACTACCCGGTCCAAGCTCACCAATATTTGTATCTGAGAGTTTAACAGACAAAGACAGAAGGCTATTTGCTGTAGCGCGTAACAAAAGTAAAGAATTAGGTTTCAAATTCTGTTGGACAAATAAGGGAAGAATTTTTGTGCGTAAATCTGAAGGTAACCCTCGCTATGAAATTAAAACGGACTCTGATTTGTTAAAGTTAAAATCAACCTGACTATATCATTTGTGCCAATTTACATTTGTATTGTTTAGTTTTCCAATAATGTATTTTAAAGTCTTAGATATATTTTTAATGTACTTTTCTCAGTGTATCCAAATCCTTACCACAAACTCATTACATTATAAAAGTATTTTATATCTACCCGCACTAACTCACATAGCTACTTATTACATTCTGTACCCTATTGCAATGACAGAGAATACAATTACCATGTTTAACTACACAAATCATAAAATTATAAATTTCTTCATTATTCAAAACAAGCGTTTATCATTACAGTTTGAGTGCATTATCATGGGCGTAGCTAGCCATGGGCTCAGGGTGGGGCAAAAAAAATGTAACTAGCAATTTTATCCGAAGTCCAGTCCCGATTAATTGTTAGGGCTTCGAACCTTAAAAGGAAAAAAACGAACTCTTGAAGCTATGAAAAAATCAAAGTTATAAACCAACGCAATAAAAAAGATTTCAGCATACATAATTAGGGACACAGCCGTTTGTGTTGCAAATTTTCACACATTTCGACATTTGAAAGGGAATCAAAACCTAAAGGGTTCTCAATTTTTCCTTTATCTGCGCTATAACGTATATACGTTACTTAATACAAAATTTCAAGATTCTGGGTTCACGGGAAGTTTAGGGTCACTTACTGACCATAAAAACACAAAATGCTGACCGATCTAGGTGGAGCTTCGCTCGCAATCTTAAAGAAAGTTTTTGGCCGATATCTCGGAAACTATCCACTTTAGAGCAAAAGTTATTTTGACTTTTTTTATAGAAAGTAAAATTTAGCATCTTTTACACCCTCTAAACTTTATTGTAAAACTTACTGTTTACGATTTATGGCCCATTTAATGAACCGGTTTATCGTTTTTGGCTAATAACTCTTAAAATATTGGATTAATCAACAAAATGCATCTATCCATTTTTTAAGATAACTTTATTCTCGACAACTTTTGTTTGAAACTTTTCTAGTGCCCATACTTTTTGAGTTGTAATCCGTTTAATGTAGAAATGTCGGCGCTCGGCGGGTGAAGAGTATATTATTTAGTTGTACGAAATATAATAAAATGAAATATTTTAAAAGTCTATTACTATTGCAGGTGAGGAAATAAACTATGTATTAATTTTGAAGTACATACTACAGGACATCATTTTTAATAAGTTTGTTGAATTTGTAGCATTATATGGTAGCATACCTTGAAATTCTCCATTTTAAGCCCGGTAATCCATTATCCAACATTGAACATTAAATAACTCAAAAATTGTGGGCATAAGAAATAAAATCGGCCAAGTGCGAGTCTGACTCGCGCACCGAGGGCTCCGAACAAACCTACTTTTTATTATGTTGTAAATCTAAAATGTATGTTTTAGCAATTTTTCCTTTCTCTGTGCTGACATTGCTTTTTACCAAATTTCAAGACTGTGTTCAGGAGAAGTACAATGTAGGTTTTGATTTCCTTGCGAATGTCGAAATTTGCGATAATTTGCAGCATACAACCGTACGGATGTATCTTTTGATTGCGTTGTCTTTCACAGCTTCAAGGGACTGTAGACTTGAGTATTCCATATAAATTTCAGCTTGATACCTCCACGCTTTCTTGTGAAAAAGGGTGTTGACAGTCAGACAGACAGACGGACAACAGTGATCCTATAAGGGTTCCGTTTTTTCCTTTTGAGGTTTATTAATTCTAAAAAAAAAGTTTCAAATAAAAGTTGTAGAGAATAGAGTGATCTTAAAAAATGGATAGATGTATTTTATTGATTTATCCAATATTTTAAGAGTTATTAGCCAAAAACAATAAAACGGTTCATTAAATGGGCAATAAATAGTAAACGGCACGTTTTACAAAAAAAGTTTACAAGGAATAAAAGATGCGAAATTTTACTTTCTACAAAAAAGTCATAATAACTATTGCCTTTAAGTGGATAGTTTCCGAGATATCGCCCAAAAACATACAAACGAAAAATAAAAGGATTACGTTTGTTTACGCATTACGCATGGGGTCAATCGTGCGCAAGTTTTTTGTTTACATCGCATTTTTTTTGTGTGACGACTTTCGAGAGTGAATTTTCTTACGGATACTAAGTTTTGTAGTCAGTAGGTACTTAGATAATTTAATTAAAATTTTTAGATTTGGTTAAGTAGGTACTTTCCAAGCCAGAGCCAGGGTGGGGCAAGTGCCCCACCCTGCCCCACCGTGGCTACGCCCATGTGCATTATAATATTATTTGTAGCCTTCAATAGTTTTGTGGTGACATCACATATATATTACTCTAAAGTCTTATTAAATCATTTATTTGAATTGCAGTTTGTTAAATATCCAAAACAGATTTCGGTCTCTTCACTAATACTGTGGTATAATATTATGTTTGGCAAAAAATCAATGAAGTTAATTATGGATTATTATTTGGTACTAAATATAATAATTATAGATTTTTCAATTGCTTTGTGTTTAATGGAAATTAAAATTCAGTCATCTTTATCATATTGTGTGTTCAACGGTTACGGGGCCTTGAGATTTAATTTTATAAATCATGATATTTCTGGTAAGTCAAGTTATTACCTCGTTAATTATTTTTTATCCAAAGTTCAGTTGCATAAAGATAAATGTCGTTTCACTAGATTTTTGGTACCAGAAAATGACTTAAACTATACTTATAACTTGAAACAGTTTATGTTAAAAATCTATCGTTACAAGTTATTGGACCTGTTTGTGAGTATTTATTCATCTTACACGAATAACATAATTTTATATCCAAATTATTTATTTGACACACAAATTGCATTTTACCAAATTTCCGTCTTAAACTCATGCCTAAGGATTAATTATTGTTTTCTAGTGACAAATTTTTATTCCGGCCTAATGTTCATCTGCGTTTTTACTGTGTTTGTCACTTATGTAACGTATTTAGTGTTATTTTTTAAGGAACGTAAAATTAAAACCATTTATAATACACCGATAACTAAAACTTATATTGTATATCGATTTAAATTATTTATTTTGATTAAAATTATTGCGTCTTGGCTTGAGGTTTTTGTTGTAGATACAATGTGTATATTTTTATTTCAAATTCGCGGCGATTAATGACTACATAAATAATTTGGACGACACCTCCTTTTGCGAAGCTATATCTTGCTCCCCTGAGGATTGCTCCCACTTACTGTCTTCTGATAATAATCATCTTAACCTTACAATATTATCACAAAATATACGTAGCATCAAGGCGAATTTTTTGGGACTTGTAACCTTACTAGAAAGAGTAAAAGTATCGTGTGATCTTATTATTTTGTCTGAATGTTGGCTATCTTGTAATCCTATTATTCCAAATCTGGATGGCTACTACTCCCATTCAACTTCGTGTAACTTTAATCAAAACGACGGGGTTATAGTTTATTATAAAAACACAATAAAAGATGTAAAAATCGTTGAATTTCATATTGACGAAGCAAACTGTTTGCTTATATATATTGGCTGTGATTTAGTTATATTGGCGTTATACAGACCCTATGCTTTTCAAGATCCTTCAAATTTTCTAGTCTCGTTGGATAAAGTTTTATCTGACCTAAAATTTTATCGGAACATTGTGTTGATTGGTGATATTAACATTGATATTAGGCCTAATAATACATCCAATCACACATCGTCTTACCTCGAAATTCTTGGGCACCATGGTCTCATTCCGGGCCACTCTTTTCCTACTCACGGACTAACGTGCCTCGACCATGCCAACATTAAGACTCGTTCTCCGGCAAAGATTTTTGTTTTGGAATCAACGGTTACCGACCACTTCGCTATTGTATTGTGTTTATCTCAAAAAAAGCGGAAAGTAGCTAATGACTCTCTTTTCACCAAAATAAATGAAGATAAAATAACTTCTGCTCTAAACTCAATTGACTTTCACCCTGTTCTTTCGACCCTAGATGCCAATCAGGCGGCAGACGTATTTATAGAAATTATCACCTCGATTATTTTATCCTGCTCTATTGCCCTTTCATTACCCCGTAGACGTAGGCCTATCAAACCGTGGGTAACTCCAGGATTATTGAGATGCATGCGTCATAGAGATAATCTTTTCAAAAAACATAAAAAATCGCCAAATGATGATTTATTGAAGCTGACCTATAAGAGATATCGCAACTTTTGTAACGCGTTATTACGTAAAGCTAAGATAGATTATGAGAAACTTGAATTTGCTAAGGCAGGTAAAAACTGTAAACAATTGTGGAAGGTCATTAAATCTGTTATTGATTCTAATAAACCGCAATCTACAGCTCACAATCTAATATCTAAAAATGAGTATACCTCTATCTGCGCCATTAATAATTATTTTGCCAATGTTGGAAAAAACTTAGCGGAAGCAATCCCGTCTTCTCAACATAGTTACGTTGCTCCTGCTCACCACTCTGAATCTTTTGTTCTCTTAGCGACGGATGACAATGAAGTCCAGAATATCATTAATTGTATCAAGAGTGACTCCTGCCCTGGATGGGATGGTATCTCGTCTGCTTTTTTAAAAAAACATGTTAAGGTTCTTCTTGCCCCACTTACTCATATTTTCAATCTATGCCTTTCTACCGGTACTTTCCCTAACGCTTTCAAAAAAGCCCTTGTTCTTCCAATTTTCAAGTCTGGGGACCGGAACTGTGTCGAAAATTATAGACCTATTTCCATTCTTCCAGCTATGTCCAAAATTTTAGAAAAAATTATAAACAATAGACTCGTAAATTATTTAGAATCTCGCAAACTTCTTTCGCCTAATCAATATGGTTTTCGTAAAAATCGGTCTTCCACAGACGCCGTTCACAACTTAGTAAATCACCTTGTTTCACAAATGGACAAAAATAAAAAATGTATGGTTTTGTTTTTGGATCTTGCTAAAGCTTTCGACACAGTTTCGATCCCAATCTTACTGTCGAAATTGGAGGCCCTTGGAATAAGAGATCTTCAATTATCGCTGTTTGAGTCGTATCTCACTAACAGAACTCAATGTGTTAAAATTGGATCTCTTACAAGCTCCGAGCACCTTATTTCTTATGGCGTGCCACAAGGCAGCATCCTCGGCCCGAGTCTATTTTTAATTTATGTGAACGATTTGTGTGATATTAAATTGCAAAATGGTCTTATTTTCTCTTATGCAGATGATACGGCATTGGCTTTCTCGTCTAAAACATGGCTCGAAACTTATAATCTTGCACAGCAAGGCTTCAATTCTGTTTTACATTGGTTAGATAAAAACTTGCTGACCTTAAATGTCAAAAAGACAAAATTAGTAAATTTTGCAATACGCAATGACAAATCTGATATTAATCACCTCCAAATTTTAGTTCCTTCTATCATGAATCCATCGAGTCCAGCTGTTATCGAAAGAGTATCATCTATCAAATATCTCGGCATCATTGTTGACTCCTCGCTAGCTTTTAAGGAGCATATAGAAACTGTTGGTAATAGGATACGAAAACTTATGTACATTTTTAGGCAACTACGCTCATCAGCTGACAATTCAATTATGAAAATGGTATATATAGCGCTGTGCCAGTCTGTTATATTGTATGGAATTGAATCTTGGGGTGGTACATATAAATCTTATCTAATTCAGCTTGAACGTGCCCAAAGGGCAGCTTTAAAGGTTTGCTTTCATAAGCCTCGATTATATCCAACAGCAGAATTATACAAATTATCTCAAGTACTAACAGTTCGCCAATTATTTA
Organism: Colias nastes; assembly: GCA_907164665.1. NCBI lineage: Eukaryota > Metazoa > Arthropoda > Insecta > Lepidoptera > Pieridae > Colias > Colias nastes. Next base: position 11,058 of record CAJQZM010038475.1, on the reverse strand, counting down.
TTCTTAAAACCGCGTTAAAACAACACAGTTCGACTCCTTATGATCCCCTTACTGAGCGTCGCAATTATATAATAGCTCCGACAATTAGATTGAATACTTCGTTCAGTCACAGATTCTTTTTATTTCTTGGCCCTTACATTTATAATAAACTCCAAAATATTCTATCTGTACATTCTTTAAATTATCACAAACTGAAAATTTTACTTGATAACTGGCTACAGGGACTTTCATACGCAGAGACTGAGACCTTTATAGACTCATTTATCTAATTCTTTCAAATTAAGATTTCAGCTGTTTACCACACGCACTCAAACTCACTCACACTTACTCACACTACACACTCACTCACTCGTCACAATCACTCACACTTCATCCGGGTAGACTTTTGCATGTTTAATTTTAGTTTTTTGTATTATTTTATTTTATACTTTCTTGCTAATGTAACTAAAGTAATTTGATTTTTTAAGCTACATAGTTTCTTTCTTTGGCTTAATTATAATGTTCTGTTCATCCGAGTGGTGGAGACCTGGTGACCTGTATTACAGGTTTACACCTACCATAGGCACCAGCTTTCCACACCTGTTTAATGTTATTTATATACTGTACATGTAAGTAGGTACTGGAAAGAAATAAATGAATTATTATTATTATTATGTTTCTCGGTTCCATAATACTCGGGTACCACCAGAAGGACGGTACCCGGACTTTTGGAAGGCTTACGTGGGGACACGGATCCAACACGCAGAGGCCCTTTCGAGAATTTTACTGTGTTGTGGGACACCAGCCGCAGTCTGCCCATGACTGCACTATAGAGATACAGTCCTGGGCAGTCCGCGGCCGATGTAGGACTATTGTGAGAAATGGAAGCAAAATAAACCGGGCTATGGAATGGGATGCTACATGGACTGGAATTGGGGACTATGGAAACTATGGCACCTGCCTTTCTACTTAAGGGAAGTAAAAATTTGTTGGCAGGTGGTGACTCGCCCTCTCACTGTATGGGCCCCCGAAATAAGTCGCTGCAATAGTGCGACAAGGGGGCAACATATTGTGAGCAGCTAAGGGTGGAGAGGCGTCCCTGGACTTTAAACTACGATCACGCGCTCCCTGAGGGTCCAGCATCACGTGCCCACTCGCCACTTACGATTCGCATCCACCCTTCGAGCTAAAAGCTCTCGCGACTCCACTCTGGCCGGCCGCTTAAGGCAAGCCAGAGGTGGGGGTCCTGTCCTCGTCAGGCTTCACTCCGACCGGCCGGTGAAGGCAAGCCGGAGATGAAGACAGGGGCCTCCCCCGGGAGCACTCGGTTCCCGCGGGGTCGCTACTCCCCGACACCACGCCACAAGGTGTCCTGCGGGTTGACTGACTGCACGGGTGGAATATCTATTGTCACGTAAACAATAGATATTCCAAACGTGGGCGATGGGGTCGTCACATCCCTACGCCCTTATTATTATTATTATTATCGTCATCGTTGCTTAAATCCAACATGCAAATTTTAATTAATACATAATACCTAATTAAAGAAAATATGACGTTATTAGCTAAATGCACGACGAAATCTTGATTATTATTAGCGCCAAATCGTGGTTCTAATTTTAATGTTTACTTTTTTTTATATAACCATGTCTGGTTCATTACATACAAAAGACGATTAATGCCATCCGACTACCAATAGATGCCGCTAAGTGTATCATTTTAACCAGCAAAAAATAAAATTAGATTTAATTGCAATTTCATTGCTTTTTATAATTTTTTACATACTTTTGTAAATGGAACCTACCTATTTAATTTAATTTTCACTCGATTTTAACTAATTTTACAGAAAAGTTTATATTCAAAACAACGCCATCTCATGAAACTACTATAAACAAGTTATTCTCCTCCGATTTGGCGATGGTAAACGAATATTAGATGGCACTACAGACGTTTTTATGTTACTTTTCACGTTTTTAACACAGACTAATAATAATATCACAGACCACAGACTAATAATAATATACTACGTTTTTAATACATAGTCTTATTGCCTTTGCAGTACCTATAAAAAATATTGTAAATGGGTTAAAGCCGTTATTAATTATTACTAACTGCGTTCCTGTAGCGGCTTATATTAGGTAGGTACCTAGTGTATTGATCGTTTTCATACGAAAAATGAATTGTCGGAAAACTTGCGAGATTGTGTGAATATTTGATTGCAAGATCTCATTACAAAATAATATACAACCTATACTTAAACTATAGTAAGTATATTATTTCTAGTCACATTTAATTATATATAAATTATAAATAAATATTAAAGGACAATATTACACAAATCGACCTAGTCCCACAGTAAGTTGTGGGTACTAGACGACGATAAATATAATTTAATATTTTATAAATACATATATACGAGGGCGATTCAATAAATACTTAGCCTACAAAAAGTATACGAAAATTTTGGAAAAGTGGCAATTTATTTTTCAACACAGTCTCCTTTTAGTTCGATACACTTAGCCCAGCGATGTTCCAAATTTTTTAACCCGTCCGAAAAATAGGTTTTCTCAAACTCTGCAAAATAGGCCTCCGTGGCGGCGATAACCTCCTCATTTGATCCATACCTATTCCCGGCGAGTGATTTTTTCAGGTTAGGAAACAAAAAGAAGTCACAAGGGGCCAAATCTAGAGGATACGGTAGATGAAACAGCAATTCGTAGCGTAATTCGACCAATTTGACCATGGCAACGGCAGACGTGTGAACCGGTGCGTTGTCGTGGTGAAACAGCACCTTTTTCTTAGCCAGATGGGGTCGTTTTTTCTTTAATTCGGCGTCGAATCGGTCCAATAAATCGGCATAGTAAAGCCCTGTAATTTGTTTACCCTTCTCGAGGTAATCGATGTAGACAACTCCTTGTGAATCTCAGAAAACGGTGGCCATAACTTTTCCCGACGATTTTACAGTTTTCGCCTTCTTTGGAGCACGTTCCCCGGTCTGGATCCATTGTTTTGATTCCTCCTTGGTCTCTGGTGTGTACCAGTGAATCCAGGTTTCATCGACCGCCACAAAACGACGCAAAAACTCTCCTGGATTCCGCTTAAACAGCGCCAAACACGTCTCTGACGTGGACTCACCGTTGCGCTTGTTTTCCGGTATGAGTAAATGCGGCACCCATCGCGCGGACAGCTTTCTCGTGCCGAGTTCCTCGTGAAGAATATGATGCACTGTTCCTTCTGAAATGCCTACAGTCTCAGCTAGCTCCCGAACCTTCAATCAGCGATCTGTCAATACGAGATCATGGATTTTTTTAATGTTTTCCTCCGTAGCAGCTGTTTTTGGTGCACCTGGACGTGGTTCATTAAAAACCGACGTATGGCCACGTGCAAACTCGTTGAACCAATTCTTGACGGTGGCTATCGATGGAGAAGAGTCACCGTATACAGCATCCAAGCGGTCTTTGATTTCGATACGCTCTTTCCCGTCCAAAAATAGGAATCGAATCACCGAACGATATTGCTCTTTTTCCATTTTTGTAAAACCGATCGACACGTTCGCTTCCATAGGTTGTCAAATTAAAACAAATGAAGGGATTGGAATGAAAATTAAAAAAAAATAATTAAAAAAGAATGAGCTACACTGTGGTAAACCTATTTTGAAACAATAGCGCCCTCTGGCGATGAGGCTAGGTACTTATTGAATGCACCAGGTAGATAACACCCAGACCCAAAAACAAATAATCAAGTTCATCACACAAATATTTGCCCTGACCGGGGATCGAACCCGGGACCGTCGGCTCAGTAGGCAGTTACTTTACCTCTGCGCCAACCGCGTCGTTAAGAATATCAAGAAATCATCATAATGATAATAAATCGAAACTAAAGTTAAATACCTACCTACGTCATCTTGTTTTATTTTCTAAATAATCCTATCAGATTACCTTTATATGAAGTATGAACCAAAAAGTTTTGAGATTTAAACCGTAGAAAAGGTTTTGAATGATCCTTTGCGTTTTTTTTTCTTTATGCGCCTAAAATTAAATATTTCGACATCGATTCCCATAAGAATGAAGTATTTTCCCGTTATAAAAAGTAGCCTATGTTCATCAGGCCGGTAGGTATAATTTTTGCTTCGAATGGTGAAATAATTTTTCAAATCAGTCCAGTAGTTTCGGATCCTATCCAATACAAACAAACAAACAATCAAATCATTTCTGTTTTGTAGATAAATACGAAAGTTACTCCGTCATAGTAGGACAAAATAGAAAATAGTGGGACCACGAGAAAATAGGTATTCCCGCACGCGTCTGAACCGATTTTGACGGAAATTTCGATATACGTACATACCTACGTTGAAAAAGGACATCTCAATTTTGTTGCATAAAATATAGGATTCAAGGGGTAGGAACAGGGATTGAATAAGGCACACGGTTGAAGCCGTAGAATGAAAGTTGGTAATTTATAAGATTAATTTATTGTAAAATAAACTACTTCATTTTACTTAAACATATTCTATTTATCATTCATTGACTTATCATAAACTTTTGAGTCTAGTTAGGTACTAGTACCTATTATGTGAAAATTTTGAAAAAAATGTTTTCTTTAGGAAATTATTAGCATTAATTACCTTGTCTTGTCATTAATTTATTTACCTACTTGGTAATAATCGGTCGAACACTTGTTTAAAGTTTATTTTCCTTGTCTTTTCCAGGTAATCTAAATTATTTAATTTTTGCAGTAGGTAATTAATTCATTTCGGCTTGAACAGACAAGGCCATTAGGTGAAGCGAGATTGCCAAATATGGGTGATCTGTAGATATAGGTACATAATCCACAAGGAAGCATCACATTTGCTGTAGCTTCTTATGGGTAGGTGAACGAAGTGCCTTAAACTACCTAGCCAGGTCTGCAAACTGTAAACTGTCCATACCCAAGCACCACTCAGCAGCTTTCAAGGGTAGCTTTCGATACAATGCCACTGTGGGCTCTTTCAATTTATGCGTTTCGTATCGGACCGCTGCCGCACGTTTTCCGTGCCGTTAGTTATAACCCGCTGCCGTGCCGTTGCAGTACGGTAGCAGTCCGTTACCAAAATCTTAAATTGAAAGCGTATCTGACTGCCGTGCGTTTGTATGCTAGTGCTGTTTTAAATTTATTTGACACCAGTTAAGCCATGGACTATGACGAAGAAACATTACTGTTAGTGCTCTTGTTGAAAAACATCAAACAAAAAAATAAACAAAAACTACGCCTCCGTTATTCCGTATTTCAACTGTCCGTCCGTATTATTACCACGACTGACTTATATATTATAACCTTAAAACGCGCGTATTTCTGTACTTGAGTACCGTAGAAATGTAAGATGATTGAATTAGATTAGACCAAAAAGTAAATTTTTAGAGCACAAAATATATTCTCTGTCAAATCATACCGATATATCGATATTTTTTAATAAAAATATCAATATCGATATTGATATTTTCAAAAAACATTGATTCGATATATATCGATACTTTATAGTTTATTGCATTTCCGACATCCCTATGGGACTTGCGACGTTGCCGTCCTGCTGTCGAGCGTTCGCGGTACGGACGCCGCGCTGTTGCCGCACCGTGCATTTTGTATGAAAACAAACGACCGGCCGTGCGCCGTACGACAAACGCACAGCTTCGGCACTGTAGCGACTAGCGCTCCGATACGAAACGCATAAATTGAAAGAGCCATAAGTGTTGGAACAACATTCCACCACCATTTAACCAGTTTGACAAATATTAATAATTTTCGTTTCCAATACCGGAGACATATTTTAAAATCCTGTTCTAACCCTTAGTGCATTTGTATCGAATTACAGTTAACACATAAACTTTAATTAAATATTTATTTTATTTACTGGTTATAATATAACATAACATTAGTTATATAGACCTTTATTTTCTGCCTATTTATCATTATAATTATAAACATTGTAAGTATATGTTAACGGAAATGTATGTAATCCGTCATTGTATAAAATTCCCAGGAAATGTATGTAATTCCTAAAATCGCACGGAAATGTGTGAAATAAATTATTTTATAGTACACATTTCCTAGGAAATCCATACATTTCCTAACTAACAGTCGGAAATGTAAAACATCTAAGATATTGGAAGGTACGCGGGACGAGGGGTATGTATGTCGCAATCGGATTGTATAATCCGCCGAATTACAAACGGCCGGCATTTTGTAATATGCCGAAAATTCGTAATCAGAATTTTTTGGTTTGGATAAGGGGGTGGGTTAGGTTAGGTTCGTGTTTTTTAGAACTATACAGAAATAGGAGCCCCACTTGGTGGGGCTCCGTCGGCTCGCGACCGTCTTTTTGTAGAATTTTTGAAAAAGACGAATTTCGGCATATTACAAAATGCCGGCCGTTTGTAATACGGTGGATTATACAATCCAACTGCGACATGTACACGGGGACAGCAGGACGAGGGGACTGATTACTTAAATAAATGAAAATTTGATTTGATTGAATATAAGTTGATTTAAGAAATGTTAATTAGTAAGATAATATGAACATATTATTATTATTTTACGGTAAGACTGTTACCCGATTGTCTCAATAAGTGCTATAATAAAAAAAATAACAACGTGTTTTATTACAGAAATCATTTACTTTATATACATTTCCTAATACGATATTGGAATTATATATAATTCCAAGGAAGATTATACATTTACTTACTAGGATATGTATGCATTAAATAGTTTATTAAACAATATTTTATACATTTCCTAAGTGGCATCGGCATTGTACACATTTCCTATTAGTTTGAGACCCATTCGTTAAAAAGTCTTCAAATAACGTTTGTTTTATTATCTCGAAACTGCAATTAATAAAAAATGAAAATATTTTTTTTTAATAATTAATAAAAAATATCCTGTCCAGGATTTTCCCAGTCAACCCATTTTTAATACACTTAATTTATTATAAAATTGGTCTCATTCTATTATCACGCCGCCGTTGCATTTCGACTTATATTCGGATCTTAGACCACTAGGATTTGTATACAATTCCTTGATTTCATACATTTCCGGTAACATATACATAATTTCATTTTATTTATTTACATTAAGTATATACATAATTACATACTGATATTATATCTACCTATATTACATGTTTTAACTGATGTATTTATTTATTAGTATTTATCATATTAATAGAAATATATCTTTCACATAATATACTCATGTTAAATTATCATTATAATATACAATTCTAGACTGAAACTCCAATAGTCACTTGGGGTCACTGAAAATCAGTGGTGGTAAGGTATTAATCACCTTGCCATCATATACTGAGTTGGCTCCATTTGTCAGGTCACTCACTGCCACATTACAGTTCTTAGGAATAAGATTATTTTTATTTAATTATTTTTCTTTTTATTTCTTTTTGTTTTTCCTTTGTTTATAAATGTATCTCGTGTTGTGATCTTGACAATAAATGTGTTTTATTTATTTATTTATTTAATGTCTCTTACTGCATGCTTTTCATGCAGTTGTCCGCACCATATGTATTGTGGTCTTTGTCCATACACACTTTCTCCAAAGCCCTGCTTTGGTCTTGTTTGATGTATAAGCTCCTGTATATTAGTAAAATTTAATCAAATATTTAATTCTTATTTCTTGAAATTTGGTATAGTATTTTTTGTGTGATACAAATCAAAACCAACAATCAGGTTAGGTAGACTACAATTTACAAAACTGGCAGGGTCGCCATGCAATGGTTGGTGGTTAATGAAACACTTGACTCGACTGTAAGCTTGTATTGAACTGCTTAAACTGTAGAACAACAGGACTATATATTCTATGATGCACACATACAATAGATTACACACTACACTGTAAACTGTAGAATTAATATTAAAGACATAGTTCATTATATTTTGTAGTCTTTGATTATTTATACAACAGACTAGAAATAAATACTATGTATGCGATTATACCTATTCTAGCCATCCATTTTCGTGTTCCTTAAAATTAAGTACATCTTAGTCAAAGGGCAACTTATTGTGCCCTTGCACGTGTAATGCACTCATAATTTCAAGTTGAATGTTTGTCATTCTTTATGTACCAAACACAGTCACGGCCACGCGACGGCGCTCATTCCATTTTACTGGTATTAAAACAGATGAAATCCTTCATGATCCCATATCCTTCTTAGTAGCAAATGTAGAAATCCCTTTCTTGTGTCTACAATGTTTTTGTGGAGAATCGTATTATTATTTACATTTGGGATGGATTAATTCTTCTCCTCTCTTGAACAAATTTGTTATTGCGAACGTAAGCAATAAGTCTGTAATAAAACAATCTTATATTGGGTTACAAATCCATAAACCAATCATTAAAAATCATGTTTGTAAAAATTTATGTTCAGAGAAAATATCAGTTTACCATTTATAGCTTATTTTCTGCCGTTTTTCTGCCTGTAGATTCTACATAACCTCACAGTCCATCCATAAACCATATTTAGCACGTCTTATTTTTAAAATATTAGTCAACAATTAAAAACGAAAACAAACAAAGCTTCTCGTTTTGGTTTTGACAGAATCTCGTAAATAAACTGAACTAAATACCAGTCATAATAATATTGTGTGATCAGTCAGCTTTGTCTAATTAAAAATCCGAGTAGGTACAAATACAAAAGTCAAAATATTATGTTGACACTTGACGCCACAGACTTGAAAATAAAAGGTACGTGTACATATATTTACATTAGTGCCATCTAGTGGCTCTGGAAGGAAAAGAACATCAAGTCTGTGTTTAACGTGCCATCTAGTGTGTTAAAAGCAAAAGACTAAGAGATATAATCGAACATGTAGTACGTTATTTCCCCACTGGCGCTTTAATTGCGTAAATTCATAGTGCAACTTTTTTTGTATGGAGTGCACCGTCTGTTGTATACGTAGTATATTATTATTCTGTGCCTCCAGTGAATAAGGGAATAACTCAAAAACAGCACTTTTCAGGAGAGACAAAAAACTATATATCAATACTAAATCTTTATAAATTCAAAATTTTAAGCTTGTATGGGTAAGATATGACGTTAGACTATAGTTTTACATATGAACACATATTGTAACAACCCCATAAATATACTTTTTTCATGTTTTTTTGTAGTTGTGGCCTTATGAACGAGTACTTCATGGAATAACTCAATGTATTCGCATAATTTTTTTTTTACTCTTTGCAATATAACGACTTATGCCCTTATGCACTATGTTCATAATCGCACAACACGACTTATATTATTGGCAGTTTTGGTTTTATAGAAATGATGTGACTTATTATGCTTGAAATTTGTGTACTTTATGACTCAATTGAGGCCTTTAAGTGGAAAAACTATGCACGTAGCTTGAAAAACGAATGAAATCAACGGGTTTTTTATCGTTATTAGATAATAAAAATAAAACAACATTTAGGTATTTATGCATTTAACCCTAGAAGTCCAATCTACGTAAATTTGACGTAGGTATGTTCTCTTCTATATTAACCATCGAATCGCTGCAAAATCCAGAACCAACTTATTAGCCGTCGAGACCTAGCAGTACATAGTTGGCTCATCCCGGTAAATTCCGCCATTTTGTTTTAAAGAGGATGTTGTGCGTCATTTTGACGTATAATTGGGCTTTTCGTAACTTTTAAGATTGTTTCAAATTTTTATTTTGTGATTTATTTGAATATTTTTTTTCCAAGTCACGTTTCACATGATATAGTATTATACATACTATAGATTGAGTATAAAATGGGATCCAGACAACTTTTATACTAGGACGAAAAACCTTCAATTTTAGTAAATGACGATTATTGTCCTCCGCTGGATTTGGACTCCAAGCAAGGGGATTGGGTGGCTGAAGATGTTGTCCGGAGTAAAACCGAATATGTCATGGTGGTATACATTGAGGATACAAGCACTATAAAGAGATAAGAGAAGCCCGAAAACCATATTCCTGTATGTTCAGTTACAAGAAAAGTTATAGGTGGTCAGTGGCGATATTATACGGCATGATATGGAATTTTAACAATTTCTATATCATATAATATCAAAATAATGTAGATAAATAAAGAAAATACAATGAGCCGCAAAGATTTTATGAAAAAATTAAGCACAGATTTGAAGGTGCCTTGGATGCAAATACGACTTGTGGCACGCACTTTGAAGAGACTCTACGTGACAATAGCCCAATATTTTCAAAATATGTGGTACCAGAGTATCCATAATATGTTTACGAAAATGCAGGACCAAAGAAGTATCGATATTGCGGATTTTTTTCCTATAAAAAAGGCAAATTACCAAAGCACAGTGGCTAAAACGCTATCTATATGCGGAGAACACAATATTCATAAGTAATTGTCAAGACTGGTTATATAAATAAATAATAAATAATATTTTATTTCCAGATATTTATCCATATTTGTGTTAGTATACATTAATCTTAGAAACTATGTTAGTAATATAATAAAATTATAAATACTTTTTTTTTATGCGACTATTAGACTATAGTATTATTGTAGTTAGATTAAATTTTTTAAAAAAGATTAAAAACTAGTTATTTTTTAAAAACTTACCCAATTATAAGAAGAAAATATAAGTTTAACATTGTTGTTGGCTTTTTTTAGATGATTCAATTAACAAAGAGTATAATATCATTAAATGCACTTAATGTGTTAACAGTAATTTTAATATCTATTGCAAAAAATAGTTAATTTCCATAGAAATATATTAGTATCCCAAGTTAACTGATAAATACCTTTTTTAAAAAATATAAAGATTTGTTGTTGCAGATTTATTGAAAAAAAAACGATTGAAAAATAATAAGGAATAGTTTGTGTTGTTTCCGTGCAGTAGGTATTCAAATAGACCAATAGCAACACGGCATTAATGCGAAACTGTCTCATGTCGTCACTTGAACCAATGACACTAAAAGAGTTGTTCCTTTATGCTCATGTTAGAAAAATGACACAAATGCGTTTATACTAAAATAGTGTTAGGACTGATGGAACAAAATGAATTAAGTCTTTATTCAAAAAGTATAACTA
>CAJQZM010038472.1:0-38372 GCA_907164665.1 Colias nastes | reverse complement strand
TGATGGGAGAGACAAAATAGTTGCGGAGACAAAAGTTGCTCTTGCGCGCTAGCAAACAAAAATAAATAGTGACTATATTATGTCAGAAACTGATTGTAAGACTGCTTAAAGTTAAGTAATAATGATTTATGTGTACGTCTTTTATTTACTAAAAAATTGTTACACATAGAATGATTTTTAACATTAATATTAATACACTAGCCGTAGCTTTTTATCCTATCCTACTCCTACTAATATTATAAATGCGAGAGTTTGTGAGGATAGATGTATGTGTATGTTTGTTACTTTTTCACGCAAATACGTCTGTACCAATTACAATGAAATTTAGCACACATATAGACGATGACTTGGATTAACATATAGGATAGGTTTTATCCCGGAAATCCTACGGGAACGGGAGCTATGCGGGTTTTTCTATAAAAACACGGGCGAAGCTGCGATATCAGAATCAGATTTCAATAGTCGGCTAATTAGTTCAAACAATTAAATATTTCCTCTTTCACAATACTCTATCATAATAGAAAAAAATTGGTTGTCTGTAAAGTCGGTTTACTGACGATAGTAGAACGTGACAACGTCCGATTGTGCTTCTTTGTCACTCGTTCCGCGCTCTCGCTCGCACTTCAAGCCTTACATGGAACGCCTCAGAGCGAGGTAACGCCGCATGAGTCATGTTTTTTCGTGCGTGCAGCGGGCTATCGAATTATAAAACGTTGTCACGTCAAAAAAATATTATATCATTATAAATATGTATTATCATTTTGCAGGTCACCCGACGATACAGTACAAATAGGAGTGACGCCAGAAGAAATAGCTTTAGCGCAAGAGAATTGGCTGAACGGATTGAAAAACCTACAGCCGCCGTTGAAACAAGAGAAAGTAGTGTAAGTGAAAACAAAAATAATACACTAAAAATGAAAACTACACGTTTTTAGAAAAATCTGTTAAAAAATGGCACTTTAAAATTCCTACTTTTAAAAATTATATTTTTTTTTTAAATTATAAATACAAGTGTGTTTGTTTGTTTGTAATTATCTCACAATGTAATGGACGGATTTTATGATAAGAGTTTGTGTCTGAAGATGGAAGCTACTAATACATACTATCCATACTTAATATTATAAATGCGAAAGTAAAAGTCTGTCTGTCTGTTACTTAATCACGCCTAAACTACTGAACCAATTTTCATGAAATTTGGTATGGAGATATTTTGATACCCGAGAAAGGACATAGGCTACTTTTTATCCCGGGAAAATGACGCAATCCCGGAAATCCCACGGGAACGGGAAGTATGCGGGTTTTTCCTTGACTGCGCGGGCGAAGCCGCGGGCGGAAACCTAGTAATATTATAAAGCCGAAGAGTTTGTTTGTTTGAACGCGCTAATCTCAGGAAATACCGGTCCCCGTCAGTAGTTTCCGTGTAGTAGCTTAATAATATTAGTATAGATAATAATAAGTTTGTTTGTTTGTTTGTTCACTTGAACGCGCTAATCTCAGGAACTACAAGTCCGATTTGAAAATTTGTATCAGTGTTAGATAGTCCATTTATTGAGGAAGGCTACATATCATCACACTGCAATGCAGGTAAAACCGCGAGGTACAGTTAGTCTATACTAATATTATAAAGAGGAAAGGTTTGTATGTATGTATGGTTTTCACGCATAAACTACTGAACCGATTACAATGAAATTTAGCACACATATAGAGGGTAAAATGGATTAACACATAGGATAGGTTTTATCCCGGAAATCCCACGGGAATGGGAACTATGCGGGTTTTCTTTGAAAAAGCGGGCGAAGCCGCAGGCGGAAATCTAGTATATCATAAAATTACTTTGTTTCAGGTTACCAGTAAAAGGCCGTAAGAACATTTTAATAACATCAGCGTTACCATATGTGAATAATATACCACATTTGGGTAATATTATTGGTTGTGTCCTGTCGGCTGATATTTTTGCTAGGTAAGTTATTTTTTTTTACAATACAAATAAAAAATTCTTAAATATTTTTTATTTTCTTTAATGCTTGAGAAAAAAACATATACGCTCAATAGTTTTATTTGATTTTCCATAGATTGTAAATAATTTAAAATAATTCATTTTGCTTATTTTACCAATTTTAATTCAAGTAAACTTTGTTTTATATGTGAGAAGAGCTATTTTTATAAAGTACCTTCGTTTCGCATTGTAACGAAAAAAAAAACGGCAAAAAACTACAGTGTCAATTGAAAGTCAACGATACAATATTAATTATAATTGACTTGTAAAGTTGAAGATATTAATTTTTCTTATTTATTTCATAAGGTATTGTCGTTTATGCGATTACAACACCCTGTATATAAGCGGTACAGATGAATACGGGACAGCGACAGAAACGAAAGTGAGTATCTATATATATAAAACTCAAAGGTGACTGATATAGTGATCTATCAACGCACAGCCCAAACCACTGGACGTATCGGGCTGAAATTTGGCATGCAGGTAGATGTTAGGACGTAGGCATCCGCTAAGAAAGGATTTCCCGAAATTCTTGCGGGAACGGGGAAAAACGGGGATGCACGTACAAAGTCGTGGGCGGAAGCTAGTTTAAAATATAAATTTAAATATCATGATAATCATCATTATCATCATCTTCATCATCATAGTCATAGTCATCTTCATCATCATCATCATCATAGCCATCATCTTATGATGATCATTATCATCATCTAAAAAGAATTGCTAAACCGTATTACTAGTTAAAGCTAGTTCCATCTAAAGCGTTTGACAAAGTCTTTTTTTAACATTAACCACCGATTCGGAAAGCAGTATCTATGGAGAAGAACCGGCAAGAAACTCCATAGTTGCTCTTTTAAATCATCTCAGTCATCATCGTAATCATCATCATCAGCATCATCATCATCATAGACTAATGTCAGTATTACAATTAAGTAATGATTTTTTTTCAGGCTATAGAAGAAGGGATAACCCCGCGGCAGATTTGCGACAAATACTATGAAATACACAATAGTGTGTACCGCTGGTTCGATATCGGGTTTGATTATTTCGGAAGGACGAGTACGCAGGAACAGACTGAGTTAGTATAATAATAATTATCTATTTACTTTACGAAAGAGATTGTTAGTTTTTAGTTTTTTTTATTATTGTAGAAAAAATATAACAAGACTTTTTGAAGTGAAACTTTTTTATCGGGGTTGGAAAAAAATTTAGTGTAACATTTTTTTCGTTACGCGTGACATTTTTCCGTTACGCGCCATCTTTTTCTTATCCCTACCACGCGTGATTCGACGTATTTCTGTAAAGTTGCATACAGTAAATTATTTTTTGAAAAATAAGGTCATAAAGAAGTTTCACTTCTTACGTGTGTACACTAGTACACGCACACATTTTTTTTTTTGTTAAAGTGTGTGTATTACTAATAAATGCAAGGGGTGGAGGAACGTTTAAAAAGTATATTTGAATATTGGGATAAAAGAGTCGATTTGAGTTAAGAACAATTTTATTTTTGTATTTTGAAAAAATATAAGGAATACATTTAAAAGATATAGAAGATCAAAAATACTTTCGTTGTAAGTGAAATAGAAAATATACGAAATATTTTATTTTTGGATCATTAAATGTTAATTAAACACTCGAAAGAGTATACCTATTATATTATAAAAAATAAAATGGACAATATCCAGGTCTTGTCATAATTAGAAGTAATGTCAATCTAAACCTTTTTTTAGGTATATTATCGACATACAAACAGAAATAAATTTTCTCTTTCACACCTTTTTACAGGATAGTACAAAAGCAATTTATGAAACTGCTAGACAACGGTTTCATGAGCACGCAGTCAGTGGAACAGTTGTTCTGCGAGAAATGCGAGAGATTCCTGGCTGATAGGTATGTATGTTGTAGTTTAGTAATTATTGTTAGAATAAGAAATATACATGTATGTGGATAAATCATTCGTTATTTGTATTCTATCTTTTATTTCCCATCTAATAGCATCATGATTGTAACAACTATGAAGAACAAAATAAACAACCATGATATTTATTTATTTTTTTTTGTAAAAAAAACTAAAATTGGAATAAAATACTCTCCGTTTGTATAACAGCAATGATATTCAATATTAATTATTATTGTATTAGGGAATTCTATTTAGGTGTTACTGTTATAATTTATATAGACATCAATTTTGTTAAGGCATTAGACTCAGTACGTGTTTCCATTAATTGTCAAAAGCGTAATATTATTTTCATGAATACCAAGAAAATAATATAAAACGTGTCTATTCTTAATAAAAGTGAAATTTCAAAGAAGTCTGACTTCTTTACATTATAGATTTTCGCAAATATTACTTTGGTGTTCCTCAAGATCTATTTAAGTCCTCTACTCTTCCTTCTATTTATTAACGAACTTTTTGACATTTTTACTTAATTTTTTATGAATATTTTTCCTTTTTTTATTATATCTATTTAATCTAGATTCGTGGAAGGCACATGTCCTCACCCGGGATGTCTATATGACAGTGCTCGTGGTGATCAATGTGATAAGTGCGGCAAATTGATAAACGCAATAGAGCTGATACAGCCGAGGTGTAAAGTGTGCGCGCATTCGCCGAGCGTGAAACCGAGCGAACAGCTGTTCATTGAGTTGGGGCAGGTGAATATATTTAAAAAAAAACTTTTTAGAAGAAGTTCTCAAAACCACAGGAGATTGCCGTCAATAGTAGCATACAAAGTTAAAACTATTTCAAGTTTTTTCATACATCCTATCTCTGCAAATGACTATAGGTAATGGTAAACGCTTACCATCAAGTAAATCACCAGCTTCATAAATAAATAAATATAAATAAATAAATAAATAAAATCTTTATTTTGCTTTAAACATGGTATTCAATGGTGATACAATTATATTAATAAAGCACAAACATGTTCAGCCAATACAAGCATGCAAAAATAATTACCATAAAGGAGTTAATGGTCCGTTCGGGTTGAACTTTCCATGAACTTCTTTATGGTATAGAAGTTTTTTTCATTAAGCCAAATAAGAAGATGTTTTCTAAATTTATAATCATTACACGTCTTTAAGTTATTTGGCAGATGATTGAATATTTTAACGGCCATCCCCACGCAACTTTCCCTGTATTTGACGATACGAGGGTTCTCTCGTAAAATTAATTTATTCGGATCCCTTCGTGATCTCGAGTTTAGTTGAGAGGATGTTTTAAACAAACTACTATTTCTAAAAACAAACATACACAGTTCAAAAATATAATGCATTATTCACTACTGAATTCGATATTTAGTTTTTTTAAAGCATTTAAATGCATTATATATTTTTTTAAGAATATATAGAACTAGCTTTCCACCCGCGGCATCGCCCACGCAGTCAAAGAAAAACCCGCATAGTTCCCGTTCCCGTGGGATTTCCGGGATAAAACCTATCCTATGTCTTTTCTCGGGTATCAAAATATCTCTATACCAAATTTCATGCAAATTGGTTCAGTAGTTAAGGCGTGATTGAGTAACAGACGGACAGAGTTACTTTCGCATTTATAATATTAGTATGGATTGAGAAAATAATAGAATCACGGGATTCGAACCCGCGACTTACGCCTCACCAGGGTGACGCCTGACAACTCGGCCACCTGTGATCTTGTCAGAGCAATCGAATCTTTCTATTTATTTCTTACCCTATTTTTAATTCATGCACCATCACAATTTTAAAACCAATTAATTTTTGCATGGAAATTTTATATTTTTCCTTAACTCTTTTAGAATCCATTGTTTTTTTATAATTTTTGAAGTGAAACTTCTTCGGGGTTGGAAAAAAATTTAGTGTAACATTTTTTCGTTCTCGTGACATTTTTCCGTTACGCGCCTTTGATTGTACTTTATTTTATCTTTGATTCGACGTATTTCTGTAAAGTTGCATATAGTAAATTAGTTTTCGAAAAATAAGGTCATAAAGAAGTTTCACTTCTTACGTGTGTGCACTAGTACACGCACACATTTTTTTTAATTAATATTACAATTTTTTTCTTTACCATTAGCTAGAACCATCAATCCGTACCTGGGTGTCTTCAACCGAAAGCGGGTGGTCAGCCCCCGCCCGGGCGGTGACGAGGGCCTGGTTAAGAGAGGGGCTTCGCCCCCGGGCAGTCACAAGAGATCTGAAGTGGGGTGTGCCTGTGCCCTTGCCACAGTATAAACATAAGGTAAGCTGCATTTGTGAACTAAAAAATAAACTTATGCTGGTTTTTTTTCATACTTCCTGCTCCTTTTCTGACCGAAAAAAAACTTAAGTAACAGCATAACTAATAACTTACTAGTAATTAGAATTGTTAGATTTAAAATAAACTTACTGCTATCTAACCCATCTTTTTGCCTTTTAAAAAAACTTTATTATGCCTTAACCTTTTATTATGCCTCTTAAAAAAACACCGGGTAGTAGAAATAAGTACCTAACCTGCTTACCCCAATCTTCCCTAATCTTAAAAGAAAACAATAACCTTAACCCCTTTTTTAACTATATAACATATATTTATTAGTTATTACTCCCCCTTTTCTGAATTTACAAAAAAGTGTTAAAAAATAATCTTAAAACATACAATAACTTATAGGTAATGGTACAATTATTATTTTTGAACTACTACTCTCATTTATGTATATAATTGATCATTTCATGAAGTGAGCAAATCTACGATATGGCCACGACATCACTACACATAGTATAAAACAAAGTCGCTTTTTCTGTCCCTATGTCCCTTTGTATGCTTATATCTTTAAAACTTCGCAACGGATTTTGATGCGGTTTTTTTTTATGGATAGAGTGATTCAAAAGAAAGGTTTTAGTATATAATTTATTAGGTTTTAGACAAAGCGGGCGAAGCCGCGGGCGTTAAACTAGTATACACTATTGTTACAATTGCTTAATGTAATTATTAAAATCCAGGTATTCTACGTGTGGTTCGATGCGCCCATAGGCTACACAAGTATAACCCAATGTGCAACTAAACAGTATGAAAAATGGTGGAAACCTGAAAAGGAATATGATGTAAGTAGAAAATTTTCATAAAATTATTTAAAACTTTTAACTGTATCTGTAATTTACTGTATCAATACAAATAAAGTACAAAATGGCTGTCTATGAATTCGAAATAAGTTTGACCTATCTTAGTTTATTACATATCAACAAAATACAGGTTTATTGTCCCTCATTTTCCTTTTTTCCGACCATTGATATATATAAATAAATACTAATATTATAAATGCGAAAGTAACTCTGTCTGTCTGTCTGTTACTCAATCACGCCTAAGCTACTGAACCAATTTTCATGAAATGTTGTATGGTGATATTTTGATACCCGAGAAAGGACATAGGCTACTTTTTATCTCGGGAAAATGACGCAATCCCAGAAATCCCACGGGAACGGGAAGTATGCGGGTTTTTCTTTAACTGCGCGGGCGAAGCCGCGGGCGGTAACCTAGTATATAAATAAAATAAAATTGAAATGAACTGCAATTTCTTGTGGGCTTCTTTCTATAGAAACTACTTTCCAAACCGCTTGTAATTACAATATATGAATTACTTAAAACTATTTAAAAGCGCTAAAATAAGTATAATGATAAATTACGAACAATACAATTAAATTGTCCGAAGCTAAACTCTGCTTACGCGTGTAACAGGCAGAGTTTTCTCATGAACGATGACAATATATTTAGAACATTACTACAACGATATAAGGTTCTTATTTCAATGTTTATTTTATGAAACGTCTTTTGGGCAATTTTGACGATCTTTTGATTGTATGTCTAAAGTAGTTCAATGAATAAATAATACAACAAACATTTAAATTGGTAAAAATTTTATTTTAGTTTAAAACCGTATTACAGGCTTCAGTAAATTTTTTTGCAGTGAAACTTCTTTATCGGGGTTGGAAAAAAATTTAGTGTAACATTTTTTCGTTACGCGTGACATTTTTCCGTTACGCGCCATTTTTTTCTTATCCCTACCACGCGTGATTCGACGTATTTCTGTAAAGTTGCATATAGGTAATTATTTTTTGAAAAATAAGGTCATAAAGAAGTTTCACTTCTTACGTGTGTACACTAGTACACGCACACATTTTTTTTCTCTATTTTTAGGTGAAACTATACCAATTCATGGCGAAAGACAACGTCCCGTTCCACGCTATAATGTTCCCAGCGAGTGCTATAGGAGCAAACGATGGAACGAAATTAGTTGATTATATATTCGCTACTGGTAAGTTCGCTTCGCTTCGCTTTCGCTTTTGATTCGCCGTGTTTTTTAGTTTGGTAGGAATAAAAAAGCTTGTATTAAAAAAAAGTGTATAGTAACTTTAACATAAGCTGGATAAAATTGGCAATGGCATTATCATAATATAATAAAGTTTAAATTTTTGAAGTGAAACTTCTTTAGGCGCGTTGAGAGTAAAATTTCATGGTCGTGTTATGGCAATACCGTCACGTCATGGAGTAAGACGACGATTTTGCTATCTTTGAATCTCGCCAAAGAAGTTTCACTTTTGACACGTGTACTCGACACACACGCTCTTTTTTTATGTGATTATGTATTTAGTTTGAACTTAAAACTTGGCTTTTACTTCATCTATACTAATATTATAAAGCTGAAGAGTGTGTTTGTTTGTTTGAACGCACTTATCTCAAGAACGATTTCCGATGTCCGATTTGAAAAATTCATTTATCGAGGAAGGCTATAAGGATATATCATCACGCTAAGACCAACAGAAGCAGAGCCACGCGGGTGAAACCGCGGAACGCAGCTAGTCATTGATAATATCGTATTTTAAAACATGTTTTCATACTAAAAATAATAATATTTAATAAATAATTTTGTTAATTGCAGAATACTTGAATTACGAAGAAGGCAAATTCTCCAAATCTCGCGGTGTGGGTGTATTTGGTACAGATGCACAGGTAAGTGATATGCTATTTATCCGACTGCTTTAAAAAGAGGGTTATGGTTGTATATCACTACATAGTATAAAACAAAGTCGCTTTCTCTGTCCCTATTTCCCTATGTCCCTTTGTATGTTTAAATCTTTAAAACTACGCAACGGATTTTGATGCGGTTTTTTTAATAGATAGAGTGATTCAAGAGGAAGGTTTTAGTATATACTTTATTAGGTTTAAGTCAAAGCGGGCGAAGCCGCGGGCGGTAAGCTAGTTAATAATATATCTTTAATGTACATGTCTGCATGTGACAATAATTTAATTATTATAACAAATACATTCATAAATACTTTATACATAAACATATCTATACTAATATTATAAAGCTGAAGAGTTTGTTTGTTTGTTTGAACGCGCTAATCTCAGGAACTACTGGTCCGATTTGAAAAATTCTTTCGGTGTTAGATAGCCCATTTATCGAGGAAGGTTATAGGCTATATATCATCACGCTAAGACCAACAGGACCGGAGCCACGCGGGTAAAACCGCGGGGCACAATTAGTTAATAATAAATTATTAAATTACAGGATACAGGTATACCATCAGACGTTTGGCGTTTTTACCTCGCCAGCATTCGTCCAGAAACGTCCGATTCTAGTTTCAATTGGACTGAGCTTGTCACACGGTGAGTTTTAAGATATATTAGGAATTTAATTAAGTGGCTAGTCGTTATATTATTTAATGTTGATCATAGAAATTGTAATTTAAGTGGCTATCTGACGTCAAATAGTTGAAAATAAAAGTTGGAAGTAAGAATATTGAATTGATATATACAGGGTGTCCCACTATCGGTATACTAAGCGCGAAGGGATTTGTAGTTTTGCATACACTGATCACGTGAAAAATACTTAAACAACAAAATTACGCCAAAATTTTGTTGCTACATTTTTACTTAAAATTCATGTTTTCTTCTCTAGCTTCGCACAGCCGGCATATAACGCTTCGCTAATGTGAACATTTTGTCTATGAAAACATAATCTTAAACGATAGCTCACGTGCGGGTTGCTTGTTAGGGGTGTACACAAAGAGTTTATTTGTATTTGGAAATTAAAGATATTTATTTATTATAGATTTAATTAATAATATTTGACTTGAAGGACCAAATGCAATGGTCCGAGCCAGATTCATATAACTACTTAAAAAAAAATTATGTACCGTTAAGATCTGTATTTATTAGGATTACATCAAATTTCTACAAAAAAGGTAAATATTGTCATGTTCGGTAATTTTCAGGGTTATTTGCACATAATTTTTAAACCTATACAATCAATCAACAATATTTCATTAAAAATTAACATAATTACGTATAGCTTTGAACATATTTCACCTCTGACTGAAAAAAATATAAAAAACTATATGTATGTTTGTTTGTTTATTCACAGCAACAATTCAGAACTGCTCAACAACCTGGGTAACTTCTGTCATCGTTCCCTAAGTTTCTGCGTGAATTCGTTCAACGGAAGAATACCTGAAGCGAAGTTGAATAGTTCGGACTATGAACTATTCGCGTTGGTTAATAGGGAGGTTGTTGGTGAGTAATTAAATTAATTTTCTATACTAATACTAGCTTACCGCCCGCGGCTTCGCCCGCTTTCTCTAAAACGATTTGAGATTTAAACTATCCTATCTCTCAAGTTGGATCGAACTGCACATGGTGTGCGAATTTTATTATAATCGGTTAAGTGGTTTAGGAGTCCATTGAGGACAAACATTGTGACACGAGATTTATATAATATATTATTAAGATTATAAAGAGGAAAGGTTTGTAATTATGTATGGTTTTCACGCATAAACTACTGGACCGATTTTGATGAAATTTGGCACAGGCAATCTTTAGACCCTGAGAAAGAACATAGGCTACTTTATTGCGAAATATGTACCACGGGCGAAGCCGGGGCGGACCGCTAGTATTGAATAAAATGGATTTATAAAATAAAAAACAGCATCTCCCCATCTAAAAGGAAATCCTCTTTATTCTCATTCTTATGTTTCTTATCTCATTGTTTTTGAAGTTTCTTTTGCGCTTTGAGAGTAAAAATTCAAATAATTCAAAAAATTCAAGATCGCGTCATGGCAAAACCGTCACGACATGGAGTAAGGCGACGATCTTGGTACATCTTTGAAACTTGCACAAGAAGTTTTACTTCTGATACATGTGAACACACGCTCTTTTTTGTTCGTAAATGTTTTTAACATTGACGATAAAACCTAATTACAATTCTAACGTATTGAAGTGAAACTTCTTTATCGGGGTTGGAAAAAAATTTAGTGTAACATTTT
Organism: Colias nastes; assembly: GCA_907164665.1. Taxonomy (NCBI): domain Eukaryota; kingdom Metazoa; phylum Arthropoda; class Insecta; order Lepidoptera; family Pieridae; genus Colias; species Colias nastes. Next base: position 27,106 of record CAJQZM010038472.1, on the reverse strand, counting down.
TTCGTTACGCGCCATCTTGTTTTTATCCATACCACGCGTGATTGACGTATTTCTGTAAAGTTGCATATAGTAAATTATTTTTTGAAAAATAAGGTCATAAAGAAGTTTCACTTCTTACGTGTGTACACTAGTACACGCACACATTTTTTTTCCTCTAATTTCAAGCGTACGTCCAAAACATGGAGCGCGGTAGATTGCGCGAAGCCCTACGCCATGTATTAAGTGTATCGAGACTTGGCAACCAACACATGCAAAGCGAACAGCCCTGGGTACTGCTTAAAGGCAGCGAGGAGGATAAGTAAGTATTCGAACTCAAACTCAACAAAAAATGTGTCAAAAACGCACTTACACTATACATTTCACACTGACACTACACTCACACTTTACACTTACGAACACTTTACCAACACTCACTCATTCAATACCTTAAAGCACACTTACACTGTATAAACCAACACATGCAGAGTGAACAGCCCTGGGTATTACTTAAAGGGAGTGAGGAAGATAAGTGAGTATTTAAACTCAAACTCAACAAAAAAATTAAGTACACTATAAAGTTACTCATACTCACATTTTACTTACACTCAAAACTGACACTGACTTTTTACTTACACTGTACACTAACACCACAGAATACATAATAGTAGCTAAACGCTACAGAACGGACACTCTCCGCCTCCCGCCAAAATTAAACACTTACCTCACCCCGCACGATCAATCTAAAAATGGTCCACATTTTTCTACAAGGACGATACGCAACGAAGATTGACAACATTAATCAAATTGACTTAAAGTAATTTTATTATTTTGGATTTGTGATTATCGTTTTTCGTAGAAAATGGTTAGATATTATGCTGTTTACGGATGTATTTCATCAGAAAAACGCGAATTTTTTTTTACGCTAGTCACAAATGTGCCAACCATAAAGCGTTAACACACACATTTGCAGTCTCTACAGTGTGACTGTCAAAACGATAATTTTGTATGGAGTGTCCGGGGTGTGCTAACACTTTATTTACTCTTTGCGTTCACTCACACCATATGGTACACTTTAGTACGTTCTGTAGCGGATTAATTAGCTAAATATCAACTTGGCAACCAGCACATGCAGAGTGAACAGCCCTGGGTACTGCTTAAAGGGAGTGAGGAAGATAAGTGAGTATTCGAACTCAAACTCAACAAAAAATGTGTCAAAAACGCACTTACACTATACATCTCACACTGACACTACACTCACACTTTACACTTACGAACACTTTACCAACACTCACTCATTCAATACCTTAAAGCACACTTACACTGTATAAACCAGCACATGCAGAGCGAACAGCCCTGGGTACTGCTTAAAGGCAGCGAGGAAAATAAGTGAGTATTCGAACTCAAACTCAACAAAAAAATTTAGTACACTATAAAATTACTCATACTCACATTTTACTTACACTCAAAACTGACACTGACTTTTTATTTACACTGTACACTAACACTTTATTTACTCTTTGCGTTCACTCACACCATATGGTCAGTGACGGATTAAGACTACTAGATGCCCTAAGCAATCTATGCCTGTGGGCCCCCCTATCCGTATGTCAACTAGAATCGGTCTTTAAACCTTTACCGCCTAAAAACATTAGTTTTTTGTAAAATAAGATGATGAGATGTAACGTACTTTAGAAGTGGAGTAGGTGCGACAATAATAAAAATTAAAAACCAAAGCATAATTTATTTATTTATTGAAATGCGCCTTGCGGCTTTTCCGAGCATTGAATTCACGCAAGATAGTATTAACGTCTAACGTTTTTAACATATCGGACTCTATGTACAATATCGATAAATTATCGAGCCTTTCTTGTATCATCTTTGTCCTTTTTCATTTTTTAATATTTTTAATTTTGAAAAAGAACGTTGCGCTGAGCAATTTGTAATCATAAGCGATAAAAATATACGCATAGCCCGGTCAATTTAAACCAAAAAATGAGGGTGAAGTTACATAAAGTCCCAACAAGCTGAATTTCTGTGAAGTTGTTCAAAACATAATTATAAACAATGTCTAAAAGTTCCCCATCATTCCCCTGTAAGGAAAAAAAAAAATTATTCAAGGTCAAAGGTCAAAAAAATGAGTTTTTCGCGATTTTCAGCAAAACATCATCATAGATATTTTATACGATTGTGCGTGAGTTTGATGTAAACTTGTGCGAGCCGAATCACTGGGTCTGGAACTTATTTTACTTATGACATATGAATGAAACTGTTGAATTTCTTTATTTATTTATTTATTTATTTATTTATTTTCCAACACAAGTAATTTACAGGTATGTATACCCAAAACATTACAAGGCAGTTACTTAACTAAAATTACATCATTTTTTATAACTAAGAAAGAACAAAATAATATTTTTAAATTTATATAAACTTAAACAAAATATATCGCATTCATTGCTGTGAGCGAGCATGTCATTGAGCAGCTTTATTCCTCGTATAAGGGGAGCATTCCTACCACTCTTCGTTCGCCCTCCCGACTGGACGGTGAACAAATCGCGAAGGCGTCGCAGGCCCACGTCCAGAGGACCCGCCACGCTGTACATGATCTTAGGCGGAACGTTTAAACAGATCTGCTCTAGTGCGTCTGGGTTGTCCACGCCCCCGTGTAACAGTTGGTACATATGTATTAGCATATAATATTTGCGTCGCGACTCCAGTGACATAAAGCCTGTCATGCAATAAACAAATAAGGAGGGATAAATGTATGGATAGTATCCGTACATCTTTTTATAAATAAATCTGCAAAATTTCTTTTGTACTTTTTCGAGCTTTAAAATATATTTATGTTCATAGGGGTCCCATATAGTACAATTATACTCGAGGCTGCTTCTTACATATGCGGTATAAAGAGAGATGGCACATTTTATATTATCAAAATTATGACTAGTACGGATTATAAATCCTAGCGTTTTTAGGGATTTGTTGCATAAGTTAATTATATGCTCTTTAAAATCTAAGCGAGATGTAAAGGTGACACCTAAATCTTTTATATTTGAAACGCGCTGCAAATTTAAATTATTTAGTTTGTAATTGAAGTTTTGTTGCACTAGGGAGCGCGAAAAGCTCATTATTTTGCACTTTTCAGTGTTGAAAAGCAAACTATTTTCTACACCCCACCGGGCAACAGAATTTATATCGTTTTGAAGCATCTGGTGTTCAGTAAAGTTATTAACTGTCAAGTATAACTTGAGGTCATCAGCAAACATCAGACATCTAGCGGTGCTGACTACATTTGGCAAATCGTTTATTAAAATTAAAAACTGGGTTGGCCCTAAATTCGAGCCTTGACTTATACCCGATCTCGTGTAATACATATGTGATTTATAATTTTCTAACTGTACATACTGTTTCCTATCTTTTAGGTAATTAGCGAAAAATTGTAAAAGCTTCGGATTGAAGCCAAATAGAGCAAATTTATGTAATAGTATGTCGTTGTCTATTTTATCAAAAGCTTTTTGATAATCAAAATAGGCGACGTCAACTTGTTTCTTTTCATCCATACGTGCGTTTACATAGCTTACAAAATTTGTGAGATTAGTTGTGGTCGATCGCTTGGATCTAAACCCATGTTGACAATCACTTAAATGAGGTTCAATTTGTCGTTTAATTCGATTATTAAGTAGCATCTCAAATAACTTACCAAATGTCGACAACACGGCTATGGGTCTATAGTTAGTTATATCACAGTTATCACTATTTTTTTGTATGGGAGTCACACGGGAAATTTTCCATACAGCGGGGTATAATGACTGCTTTATGGATAAATTATATATGTGTAACAAGGGACTCAGAAAAACCGATATACAATCCTTAACTACGAAGGGCGGGATACCGTCTGGTCCGGCGGCCGAATGCGACTTTAATTTTTTACTGACATGTTTTAATTCAGAAGGTTTAAATTTATCAATTTGTACATATAAAGAATCATTAAAATTTGAATCACAAATTTGTAAAGCTTCTTCAACGTTTAAGCGGGGAGAATTTTGCAAAAATACAGAACTAAAATATTCAGCGAACGAATTTACAGCATCTTGTCCAACTAAGGTTTTATTGTTATAATTATATGAACCCGTAGCGCATCTGCTTTTACGAAGTTCTTTGACAAATTTCCAAAAATTTGCAGGATTACTACAAATCTCACTACCAATCCTATTAGTGTAATCTTGGTACGCTTTGTTAATCAATTTCTTGACTAAGGCACGATAATATTTAAAAAGTTCAAAGTTAACTAAATTACCACTTGTTTTGTATGTTTTGTGGTGATAATATTTATTTTTAATATTATAAATAATCTAGAGTTATTAATTCGGTGTTAAGGTCTTCTGGATATGTGTTTACTAGATTTGTACTGTGCTGACTGTATTCTGCAGTTTGATCGGGACACATAATTTTATCGGCATCGGGTATTTTATTCAAGAATGAGAATTTGTCTGCTGTTTCTTTGTATATTTTTACTCAAAAAACACAATTACTCAAAAAACAAAACATTTGATTGAAACAGATTTGCGGAGGCGCCAGGCTTGGGGCCCGCGGGGAAGGAGTGGTTTGTGATTGGCTGATCGCAATTCCGGGGCATTCGAATTGTCGAATGCACTAGCGGGCAGCGAGTGGGCAAGTGGGAGTGGGGTTATGACTCTAGGTCGGACTCTATGTCAACTTAAAACGCGCGAATTTTCAAATTAGTCCTAGAAACTTTTTTTTGGTGTGGTTTTTGGTAATTTTGGTGACGTGAGAGTGAGACGCGACGTGATGCCCTAAGGACGGATTTTTTTTTGTGCTTCTTCTGGTGCCCCCTCAGACGTGATGCCCTAAGCAATTGCTTAATTTGATTAAGGGTTAATCCGTCACTGCATATGGTACACTTTAGTACGTTCTGTAGCGGATTAATTAGCTAAATATCAACTTGGCAACCAGCACATGCAGAGTGAACAGCCCTGGGTATTGCTTAAAGGGAGTGAGGAAGATAAGTGAGTATTCGAACTCAAACTCAACAACAAGAATAACTGCGTTAAAAACAACCGACTTCAAACTTGCACTTGCAACATTTACAAATACAGACAAAAATGCTCATAAAATAAAAACTACTGGGCCTATCCGAATAAAATTTTTATGGGACCAATTCGACACCATCCCGCATCGAACAAAAAAAGAATCACGTAAATCGGTTCAGAAACCTCGGAGTAATCGGTGTACATATATAAAAAAAAAAAACATACCGGCCGAATTGATAACCTCCTCCTTTTTTTTGAAGTCGGTTAAAAAATGTGTCAAACTCGCACTCAAACTCACACTTACACTACACCACACTGACACTACCCCACACTTTACACTTACACCAACACTCACTCATTCAATACCTCAAAGCACACTTACACTGTATACTCACTAACATTTACAATTTACACTAACTCATACTTTACCATCAACACTAACACTTTACTTACACTATAGTAGTATCATTTTTAACTATTTTGCAGAATATGCTCCTCATCAACAATTTTTTGCACTTTCAATTTCATTATCTTATTTATCCAAGATTTTTTACCAATTTTATATACTATTGACTGACTGGCCGGTTAGCTTGGTAGGTAGTGACCCTGCCTTCCAAGCCAGAGGTCGTGGGTTCGATTCCCACCCGGGGCAAATATTTGTGTGATGAACATAGATGTTTGCTCTGTGTCTGGGTGTTAATTATCTATATAAGTATTTATTTAAAATTATATATGTATGTTTATCAGCCATCTGGTTTCCATAACACAAGCGAAAGCTTAGTATGGGATCAGATCGTGCCGTGTGTGAAAATAGTCCCGAAATATTTATTTATTAAGCTATTGCATAGCTTCTATCGCGAGCCTTGAGCGCGGGGACCGAATCGAGAAATTCCGTAACGAAAAAACCTCACGCTCCCCACTCCGACGGGCGGAGGTGCGGCTTGAAGGCATAGCATGCAATAGCTTTACCGCGGCAGTACCCGAGTGCCACACGTCTTTTTTTTATATATATTTCCCCCCTATTTTTGCAGAATCCGCGCCGCAACAGCGATATCCGTGTGTTGCCAGCTAGTAGCATTACTATGTGCGCTGGTAACCCCATACATGCCGCACACGGGCCGCAGACTGCTCGCGCAATTGAACGCTGGCAACACTTGCTTGAAAATCAACCCCACGTGAGTGTTTTGAAGTGAAGCTTCTTTAGGCGCGTTGAGAGTAAAATTTCAAGGTCGCGTCATGGCAATACCGTCACGTCATGGAGTAAGGCGACGATTTTTGTATCTTTGACGCTTGTCAAAGAAGTTTAGCTTCTGACACGGGCTCGGCACACGCCACACATGCTCTTTTTTATTAAAAGCAATATTTAAAAAAAATGTGTGCGTGTACTAGTGTGCACACGTAAGAAGTGAAACTTCTTTATGACCTTATTTTTCAACTAGTAATTTACTATATGCAACTTTACAGAAATACGTCGAATCACGCGTTGTAGGGATAAGAAAAAGATGGCGCGTAACGGAAAAATGTCACGCGTAACGAAAAAATGTTACACAAAATTTTTTTACAACCCCGATAAAGAAGTTTCACTTCAAAAACAGCATCTCCCCATCTAAAAGGAAAAATTGTTTTTGAAGTTTCTTTAGCGCTTTGAGAGTAAAATTTCAAGGTCGCGTCATGTCAATACCGTCACGTCATGGAGTAAGGCGACGATTTTTGTATCTATGAAGCATGTCAAAGATGTTTAGCTTCGGACACGGGCTCGGCACACGCCACACATGTTCTTTTTTATTTAAAACAATATTTAAAAAAAAAGTAATAAATGAAAATGGTCATTCTTGATAAATAAATGCTCATTTTAATTTAATTACGGTTTGAAACAATCAAACGTATTCCCGTTTTGCAAGAAATGTTTATTTTTGTTGTGTCTTATCAAATCTATTTTACAAACAAAATTAAATATATTGTCCATAACATTTACAGGAATCCATCTTTAATCCAATACTTACCAGTCGGCCATGTTATCGGAAAACCGGAGCCGCTTTTCGCGAAAATAGCCCCAGAATTGGCGGACACTTTACGAGAGAAATACAAGGGCACACAGACGGAAAGAGCTCAGGTATTTATATTGATTAAAAGAAAAACGGTTTTTTTTTGTGATTTTTTTGTAGCATTACTGCGAAAAAATGTTCTCATTAACCTACTGAGCATATAGCAATACATAAAAATTGCTACAAAATCACAAAAAATATATTTTTTTGAATTGGCTTATACATATTATGGGGTATTTCCAATAAATAGAATCCTCGGGAATATACAGAATGGGGGACAATTTTTTTATGGGCATATCATTGATTTACTATGTACTACGTACTAGATTGGACATCGCTACTACACTATTTGTAACACGAGTTATAGTCAATCGTCTCAAACCAATTTTTTTTTTTGTTACATTGATTGGTTTTAATTTACAAGTAATAAGAGGCAGAATATCTACAAAGTGACTCACTAGCCGCCCCGCGCCGCGCTCAAATTTTGTTCGTGGTGTCCTCTCTATACGTAGTAATAATACCTCAATGTGGGCATATGGAAAAAAAACATAATTTGAATGACATTCATTATTTACAAAAAAAAAAAACATTAAAAATATCGTATTTTTCGTTAATTTTATCATAACAATTTACAATTTTTTTTAGTTTAAGTTATCTAATATTCTATCTAAAAAATAAACATTTAAGAAATGATTTTTTTATTTTTTTAGCAAAACGGCGAAGCAGCGAAAACGTCAGGTGCATCTAATGTGGCTGAATTGGAAAAAGCTATCGCGGCTCAAGTAAGTCTTTATATTTATATAATAATATAATAACTAGCTTTCCGCCCGCGGCTTCGCCCGGGTTTTGAAAGAAAAACCCTTATATTTCCCGTTCCCGTGGGATTTCCGGGATGAAACCTATCCAATGTGTTAATCCAAGTTACCCTCTATATGTGTGCTAAATTTCATTGTGATAGGTTCAGTAGTATTTGCGTGAAAGAGTAACAAATACAGAATGAACACACATCCTCACAAACTTTCGCATTTATAATATGTATTAGTATTGTAATACTAAATACGTAATATATTTATAATAATGTAATATACATATTTAATATTTATAAAAGCTAAATGAACAGAAAAAAACAGCACAAAAAAATATTTTTTGTCTCCATACTGTATATTTTGAAAGAAAATCAATTTTTTTCGGTAATTTTTACCCTTTTTTTTCAAAAACAGGGCGAAAAAGTGCGCCAACTGAAAGCGTCGACAAAGGACAAATCCGTGTGGCAACCCGAAGTGAATAAACTATTAGAACTAAAGAAACAATTAACTATTGCGCAAGCAACGCCGCAGGGCAACACTGTGCAAGCCAACACTGGGGACGATGTTGCTAGTATTGAAAAAGCTATTGCTGAACAGGTATGAAAATTAATTGTTTTTTTTTTATTAAATTAAGGCATAATTTGACTTGTTTAGGCGCGTTGAGAGCAAAATTTCAAGGTCGCGTCATGGCAATACCGTCACGTCATGAAGGCGATCATTTTGGTATCTATGAATCTTGCCAAAGAAGTTTCACTGCTGACACACGTGCTCGGTACACACGCTCTTTTTTTATATGACTAAATAAAGCTATAATTTTTGTATAAACAGCTTCTTCAAAATTCGAATATTTGAACAAGAAAGAAAATACATTATTTTTTAGTGTCTGTTTTTTACTATCAATAAGAGTTTATAAACGATTAATTTTTCAACACCGAAAAATGTTTTCTATACATACCTTATCAACTCCAAACTTTTTTTAAGAACCTTTATCTAAGGAATATAAAAATTAAAAACATTATTTTCACAGGGCGATAAAGTTCGACAACTTAAAGCGTCAACAAAAGACAAAGCAGTGTGGCAACCCGAAGTGAATAAATTGCTAGAGCTAAAAAAGAAGTTGGCTAACGCGCAGTCGAATCAGGCAACACCGGCCAAGGACAGCGGGGATAGTGTTGCCAGCTTGGAAAAGGCTATTGCTGAACAGGTAATATTATAATAAGTTATTTTATCTAAAAAATATAATTGTTGGTTTAATTTTTAAAAATACGCGTTTTTAAAGACTAAAAGTAGGTTTGTGTGAATGAAATTAAAAAAAAATCCTACATTCTACGAATTGCTTTTATAAGAAACATCTGATTTGCGAACGCAGAAAGTTTCATTAAAATCGGTTCAGAAGTTTTTATAACACTTATATATTATTATCTGTTACTGAAAATTCTCATGTACATACATAAAATACAGTATTGTAATAAAATTTTAGTATTTCGTCTATTATTTATAAGAAATATGTTTGCTTGTTTCACAAAGATAAATAAAATAAAATTATTGTTTTTTTTTTCAGGGTGACAAGGTGCGAAAATTAAAAGCGTCGACCAAAGACAAGTCGGTCTGGCAACCGGAAGTCAATGTGTTGTTAGATCTAAAAAAACGTCTTGCGGCTGCACAGACTAAATAAATAAATGTCAAATAAAAGATAAAAAAACCGTGTCAGAAGTGAAACTTCTTTGGGAAGATTCAAAGATACCAAAATTGTCGCCTTACTCCATGACGTGACGGTATTGCCATGGCGTGACCTTGAAATTTTACTCTCAACGCGCCTAAAGAAGTTTTACTTCAAAAAATGTATCAAAAAATGTTCTGAGTGTTTTATTTGTATATACGTGTAGTAAGTTATTATGAAGAAAAAAATTCTTTGGCGTAAATGCAAAAAAATAAAATTGTCTTACCACAGAACAATTTAAACACAGTCAAACTTTAAACCAGGGCAGGGATCTGTCACTTTAATAGTTGTCTATGTGAAATACGATAAAACCAGATTAAAGAGAACCCGCGCTTAAGGGCCCTTAGTAGGTGAAAACGGCAAAATGGACTGTTATCTATGAGCTATAATTGAAAATATTGAAGTTTTTTCGCACTGAAATTTCTAATATGTATTACAGAACGTATGTGTGATGGGATGAATGTTTCCAAAACACGATTGGAAAAATTTTGCTCGATAAAAAAAAATCCTGAAGTTACCTCTAAAATATCATATAAATGCTCATTACAACCGTATTTTACGATAATAATTCGTATAAAATCACAAATACATAGGTCACAAATACCTTCTCGATTTCGTGACTGTTTTAGATTTAGAAAATACTAAATACTTTCATTCACTTTTTGATAAAAATGTGAATGGCGCTTACGATTTTTGGTTTCGAGCACGTTGATTCCATACTAAACGCGGACCCCCTCACCCCTTACCTCAGGCGCGAATAGCTGAATTTTCGCTGACCGCCTAACCCCCCTTAAAGTTAATAATAATAATAAATAATAAAAAATGTGTGCGTGTACTAGTGTACACACGTAAGAAGTGAAACTTCTTTATGACCTTATTTTTCAAAAAATAATTTACTACATGCAACTTTACGTCGAATCACGCGTGGTAGGGATAAGAAAAAGATGGCGCGTAACGGAAAAATGTCACGTGTAACGAAAAAATGTTACACTAAATTTTTTTCCAACCCCGATATAGAAGTTTCACTTCAAAAACATTTATTTATAAAGAAGTTAATAATGAAGTTAAACCCTGTTTAAAGTTTTTTGTGGTAAGTCAGTAAAAGTGGCTTGAAAAATCATTTTGTGCAATGTCGGATTATATGGAGATTGATAAGATGTATCATCATTGGTATATTATTATGACTGGATTTTTTTTAATAATTCTGATTTTTTTAAATAAATAATTAAATTCATTGTAGTGTTAAATATTGCTCAATCATTTATATATTCAAAATTCAATCCAAGTACATTTTACGTAGAATTTAAATTTATTTTCACTTATAATATACCAATGATATATTTTATACATGTGTTCATTACTATGCATTGTAATGGTATTTATTGTTAGATCTTAAGATTATTTGGAACTGATTTCTCAATAAGATTTCTATGAAGTATTCTGTGTTTTATTTTACCCCTCAATAAGAGCATTTACAATGGAATTTGATTCATAAAAGAAAATATTCACGAAATGGACGAAGCCGCGGGCAAAAACAGTATTTCTATAGCTCATGTGTTATTCTGACATACTATAACCTACATTCTTGTAAAGTTTCATCCAATTCGGTTCAGTAGCTTTTACGTGAAAGAGTAACAGACATCCATCCATCCGTACTAGCATACTTTCACGTGTATAATATTATTACTAGATTTCCGCCCGCGTTTTCAAAGGAAAACCCGCATAGTTCCCGTTCCCGTGGGATTTCCGGGATAAAACCTATCCTATGTGTTAATCCAAGTTATCCTCTATATGTGTGCTAAATTTCATTGTAATCGGTTTAGTAGTATTTGCGTGAAAGAGTAACAAATACACACACATCCTCACAATCTTTCGCATTTATAATATTAGTAGGATAGGATAGGATAATTAGTATGATGATTACTATTTAGGTAAAAAGTAGCCTTTAAAACGGTACTATAATGATTTATTTTAGTACCTTCCAAATTTCATACATATCCCATGTATGTATGATAAAAAGCAATAAACACCTTTCCTCACTAAGGTACTTTATATTCAATATCTTAATTTACTCGCACTCATACTGAGTTACTAAAAAAATTTGTTAGTATTAAACAGTACATTTATCATGAGATTTATATGGCACATACAGTTATTTGCAGCAGCCATCATAGAAGCTAAGAAAAAACATATCGCAGAAAAACGCACGTAAACATAAGTCATAGATATTATGTGTAAAATTCAATAAATATTACTGAAAATAAAGTTTCTTCTAACATAAATGATGGTGTCGCCTCGTGACAATGATATATTCCACGAACATTCATATACGAATGTAAATAAGACGCAATTCGCAAACCACTGTTCGCACATAAATTTTCCCTCTGATTACATCCGAAAACCCGGCGTCAAGGCGAATATAGAGTGCAGATACCTAATACGCGCGTTCGTTATTCACCTCTATTTGCGCGATTGTACATACACCCATACACCATAATATTTTTAAGATCTAAATACAAACAAAAAAAAAGTAAAACGATAAATCTAATAGACTAAATAGTCCTATTACCTATAGCGTAATATAAAAGAAAGTAACCATATTGTGATCGTTGTTTGGTTTGGTGTAACGAGTTGGAACTCGCTGCAGGAGTCAAGATAAGTATAATATTTCAACTGGTGGTTCAAATGTATGGTAGAAAGCTAGAGGGAGGGCTCAATATGCAGCAGCAAGCATATATTATCAATAAGCTCAGTAGTCTGAAGCCTAAACAAGCGACTACTAGTTACTAGTTACTATAACTATATTACTTGCTCTGTGGCGACTACAGCGACATCAGCGTCTAATTACCGTATTCTACCTTCATCTTCTTGAAAATTAATATCGATAGATGGCGCTAGGTGTCAGTCATGTTATGCTTTTAGAGCATGATACGGTAATTTTGGTCAGCGAATCTGAATCGACTTGGCTTTTGTTAAAACTACGGAACACTACCGGTTTATTTTATTTCGTACACTATCTTTACTTATACTTTGCGTGTATGTATTAACGTTTAGACAGTGGCGGGGCAAGACCTAAATTTGATGTGGGCAAGACAGATTTCGCGAGGCCCTGTTCTATGGCGACCTGAAGACGGATTTTATAAAATAATAAAAACGCGTTAAGTTTTGACTTGCGTACTTTGATTTGATTGGTTGTCTTTGTGGTTGTCTTCTTAGTAAAGAAAGTAAACAAATAAAACCAGGGATTCCCCGCACTCTCTTTATTTTTTGAAGTGAAACTTCTTTATCGGGGGTGGACAAAAATTTTGTGTAACATTTTTGCGTTACGTTACGCCGCGCGCGTGACATTTTTGCGTTACGCCGTACTCGTGACTAGATATACATGTTATATTAACCCCTCACGCGTCCTACTATAACATACTGATTTAGTTACGAGCAAATAATGTACGTAGGACGCGTGAAGCTTTAAAGTGATCAGCAAAATCAAAGGGTTTGTTTTAATTCTAATTCCAGTGAATTTCTAAAAAAAGTAAATAAGTAATTACATCTATTTTTCTAATACTTAGGTGTAATAATGGTATTTATTTTTCTAAGTTATTTATGATTAACCTCACTTTTTGATTGTATTTTTCAATACACTAACACGTGGGTGGAATTATGGTATCAATTTTTTCTAATACTTGAATGTTGATTGTGGTATTTATTTTTCTAAAATTGTATTTAAAGTTAACCTCAGTTTTTGATTGAATTTTTTAAAACACCAACACGTGGGCGAGATCATGTTATTTATTTTTCAAGTTATTTAAGCTTAACCTCTGTCATAATATGTATATAGTGCGTCATTAATTTCTGACTGTTTCGAGATTTCGACATTAGGAATTTATATTTATTACCTCTATTGTTCGAACAAAAATAAGTTACCGCCTTTAAGAACTTGCCGACAATGTAAGTACAGTATTGTTTCTTAGAAAACATTTTAGGAGTATACGATAATAAATCTATGACTCACGTTAACACGTGTTTGCTTGATTGGTGTTCAATTATGATTTTGTGAATTCAATATTTATATAAGAATAAACCTCAAACTCTTTATGTCCAATCAAAATCCGCCTAAGTCGAAATCCTTTATAAGTTGAAAACTCTATATAACTCGAATTTTTTGGCGTCTCCCTTGGTCTTTTGAACTACCGCACGAGCTGAGCGAGCGAAGCGAGCGAGTCGCGGCAGTGGCCGGCGTAAATATTCAAATAGGTAGCGAGGAGCGAAGCGACGAGCATCTTAGGTTAACTTTTGAACTACCGTACGAGCCGAGCGAGCGAAGCGAGCGAGTTGCAGCAGCGGCCGGTGTAAATATTTAAATAGGTAGCGAGGAGCGAAGGGACGAGCATCTTAGGTTAACTTTTGATTTTTGAACTACCGCACGAGCCGAGCGAGCGAAGCGAGCGAGTTTCAGCAGCGGCTGGTGTAAATATTTAAATAGGTAGCGAGGAGCGAAGCGACGAGCGTGTTAGACTAACGTATTTCTGTAATATTGTATACAAGCTGTGCCGCGCGGTTTCACCCGCGTTGCTATGCTCCTGTTGGTCTTAGCGTGATAATATATAGCCTATATTACTCGTGGATAATGTAGCTTTCGAATGGTGAAAGAATTTTTAAAATCGGTCCAGTAGTTTATGAGCCTATTCATTACAATCAATCAAACAAACAAACAAACAAAGTTTTCCTCTTTATAATATTAGTGTAGATAGTAAATTATTTTTTGAAAAATAAGGTCATAAAGAAGTTTCACTTCTTACGTGTGTACTCTAGTACACGCACACATTTTTTTATTTTTTATCAAGGCATTGGAACTCTGGTCGGTCGGCGGCAAATGTTGCCAGAGCCAGACTTATACATATTATGTATGTATAAGTTATAATATGTTGTTATGTTTTAATATGTTATTAAAACATATTTCACAACAAAATTGATTTATCTTTTTTTTTTATTCTCGCTTTAAAAAATTTTGAGGCGCGAGGCCCCTTGTACTGCGAGGCCGTAGGCGGTGGCCCACGTCGCCCACGCCTTACGCCGCCTCTGCGTTTAGATTCTAGAATATCATTGAATGTAAGTAACAGGGAGATGAAATAAAACACAAAATATACCTTAATAATAATATTTATTATTCTGGTAGGAAATGATGTGATGGCAAAAAACCTTTATACATTTAAATAATAAGATATTGTTTATCAAAATTAAGATCGATTTTTATATTTGACTAAATAGATTATATTTTAACATTGATGCTGCCGAGAATTAAAACTCGTTAGGATTTTTTTTAAAGAAAATTATAATGAAATATAGAGATCGGTCTTAAATCTCGTGACAAATTGATACATTCACACACAATAATATGTAAAATTCAGGTACGAAGTTAGAGATTAAACACACTAGAAACTTAAAAGTATAAGTAAACTTAAACCTAAATATTAGGTCAATCACTGAGCAATGAATAATACTTCCTAATTATAATTAATAATTACAATAATTATGTGGTAGGTACACACTGAAACTTTTTCAAACATAGTTTTCGAAAAATTTAATAAATTAATATGTATTACACGATTAAAATATAAAACTTATAACTATAATATTTCGAAGATTCGATTCAATGAATGAATTTTTTTGAGTGTGACACATATTATTAAAAGTACACAATTAAATATTATTATGTCATAATTTATTACTATTTTGATTTAACTAGAGTCTTCAGTCGAGTATAAAATTCAATACTTAAAATAATACTTACAACGAAAAAATTAATAAACTGGCATGGCAAAGGTAATAAAAGCTGCTTTACTTAAAAAAGTTAAAATTTCCTTACAAAAATAAATAGCATTTGGCACATCATGCCTATATTTTAATACTTGTCATAGCAAATTGTAATAAATGAAAATACTGTAATTAAGTGTATATTATTATGTTACAGACAAAACCCTCAACCAGTAAAATTAGTCAATAAGGTTAGTGACTAATTTTACCGGTCAATAAGGTTTTTGACTGGTGAAGGGTTTTGACTGTAACATATATATAAGTTTTTTAATAATTACTATCACATATAGCAAGTAAAAATCAACTGAGTAACTGTTAAATGTGTTATATTGATGTTAATCAAATACTATGTGGTTTATACTTAAAATAAACAATACTATTTTTGTTTGTTTTTAAAAGAAATACTATGTCGTTTACTTTATACATTATATAAAGACTATTTTGTTTTTCCTTTTACACAACTATTATACATTTAAAAATTCAAATTGATGTCATGAATTGTGTTTAAAAACCATTTAACTAAGTCTTTGATTATTAAATAAACTTGTTTCAATTAGAGCCGATTATTCAATCCTTGGTTAAAATTTATCCGTCCAAAAAAGTATTACACGAACATATTAAAACGTCACCTGTAAATTGTCGAATACGGACAATTACAATACATATTTGAAATGGTAGTTTAATACGTTATTCTATGAATAAGTTTTAACCAAGGATTGAAAAATCAGCCCTTAATGTCCTAAACTTGAACCTGAATACCGTGCAGCAAATCCCGTTCCTTCCCATGTATTTTCAAATGCACTTTCAGCGCTGAAGCCTTTCTAAACGCTTGCCCACAGTTTGTACATACATACGGTTTCTCCCCCGTGTGACATCGAACATGCGATACCAAATCCTGCCGTTGAACAAACGCTTTTTCACAAAACGAACACTGATACGGCTTTTCACCCGTGTGTGTTCGTCTGTGATTCTTTAAAGTTCCCGATGAAGCAAATTTCATAGAGCACATGTCGCAGGAAAATGGCCGTTCCCCTGTGTGTGTTCGTCTGTGTTTTACTAGAGAACTGGAGGTAGTGAAACCGTTTCCGCAGTCGTCGCACACGAAGGGATGGGCACCGCTGTGTTTGCGTGTGTGCGCTACTAGCTCACCTTTTGAAACGAACCTGTAATGTTAATTTTTAAGTGGGTTTTATAAATTTGAATAAACTTATGTACATAAGAAATATGTCATGAAGTTAGTGATAGTTAAAGAGTTTATTTGCTTAAATCTCAGGAACTACGGGTCTGATTTGAAAAATTCTTTCAGTGTTTTATGTATAACTCATTTGTAGGGCTTATATATATCATAAGATATGTAGTTAAGACTTATAGAAGGGGAATACACACAATAAAGCAATAACATTTCAAGGTCTGATTTGTAACATTTTGTGAAAGGCAAAAATTGATAGTTATGTTGAATGAAAATGTGCTATGATGATTGAAAATGTGCTTATTAAAATTTTAACTAGGCTTAGATACCATATATATTTTATATTACATTAAGTAATTTCTTAAAAATGTAATTTGTTTTTTATATATTTATTCTAACTCTTGAAAAATACCTTTTATCACAATTTTCACATGGAAACGGCTTCAAACCAAGATGCCTCCTTATATGTTGTTCTAAATTAGTTTTCTGCGAGAAGCTGCGTCCGCACGTCGAACATAAATACGGCTTTTCACCTGTATGCGTCCTTAAATGGTCTGTTAATGATGATAACATTAAAAACGACTTTTTACAAATCTTACAGTGATGTTTCTTCTCTACTTTATGTATTTCTTTGTGAACATGTAACGCTTCTAGTGTCGTAAAGTTTTTATCGCAACAATCACAACTAAATCCTCTATCTCTTGTATGAACTAGTAATATATGGTTGTCTAGATGAGCCTGATGCATAAATTCTCGTTTACAACTCTTGCAAGTAAATTTCTGTTGATTCTCGTCATGCTTTTTTAAATGTGTGAGTAAGGACGCTTCATTTGTGAATTTACGCATACATTTATCACACTTATGACTGTATGTTTTTATTTTGCTTGAGGTTTTTGATTTATGATTTTGTATATGAGATGTAAGTGTCTCCAAATCTGGTAGATTTACATTACATTTTGGACAAACTAAGTTAATAGCTGTGCCTTTCACTTCGTCATTTTCTATGTCATTTATTTTACATTCTTTAGAGTGTTCGTTACTTTCTGTTTCAGTGTTACAACTTGTGTTAAAGTTTTCTTCATTATTATCACTGTTGTGACCTGTACTATCAAATTCATCATCATATTCGTTCTTTACAGTTTCTTTTTTCACACAACTTATGCTAATCTCCGATAATTCATTATTTTCGTTAATTATATTAGCTGTTTGTGGTATCGGTATGTTTATAGGCTTAATTTCAATATTATTAGCAATATCATTCTTTTCTAAACTATGGTTTAATACATGGTATTCTAAATCGATTATATTAGAGTATTTCTTAGAGCACACCGCACACTGGTAGAGTTCAGGTAATTCTGTTATTGTAATTTCAACTTTCGTGCTAAAATGGGACCTTTTTTCTGCATTTGAAAGAGTTTCTTTTAAAAAGTTTTCTGAGATGATACATCGTTGTTTCAGCTCATCTGCCTTAATTAACGCATTGTGACACTCACTACAAATCTGTTTTGGGTATTCATTGACTACAGATATATTTAAATTAGTTACAAATGATAAAACTTCGTAAATAGTACGATCATCACCATCTATATGGTCTAGTATTGAAATTTGACTTGAAACATCGCAAAGGCAAATTCTACACACTTTTTCAGGGCACGATAAAACATTCCTGATAATGTCCATACTGTAAACGTTATAAAAAATACTAAAATAATATTAATGAGATTATAAATAAAGCACAACAGTTGATTCCTTTCATGACACAAACAACACTGCTCACTGACATTGAGTATTGACACACGAAATATAGGTAATGTATGTACATATTAAAATTTACACAGATAATTTAATTAAATAAACTGGAAGGGATTTCCGGGATAAAACCTATCCTATATCCTTTCTCGGGTATCAAAATATCTATATAATGCGTTTCATTAAAGAAACGAATCTTCAATGGCGGCCAAAGCTGACACTGAAGTATGGTAGGGTCAGCACAAAAGAAAATAAAAATAACGTAAATGGATAATTATTTTATTAATTATTTCAAATTGTTTGTTGACAAACTTTTTTGTTATGGTATTTATGTATTTATATGAATTATCATATTTACGTATACAGAATGTAACAAAATTCCCATAATATTTGTAATGAGTCCATAAAACTGAACAACTTTTCCCAAAGAACATATTTTGTCAAATTCCAATAAAACATTATTTACTTTCGCAAATGCATAATTTTCATTGTAAATTTATGATAAAAACTATTATAGGGAAAATCAAATACATTTTAGTGATTTTATTTTTCCATTTTTTTTTTTGCATGCCGTACGGCCGTGTGTAAGCGAGAGGGAATGATAAGCGCCGCCATTGAAGATTCGTTTCTTTAATGAACTGCGTAATACCAAATTTCATGCAAATTGGTTCAGTAGTTAAGGCGTGATTGAGTAACAGACAGACAGACAGAGTTACTTTCGCATTTATAATATTAGTATGGATTATTTTTTGAAAAATAAGGTCATAAAAAAGTTCCACTTCTTACGTGTGTACACTAGTAAACGCACTCATTTTTTTCAATTAAATACAAGAGGAAGATGTAGAAGGTTGTGGACACTGGGAAAATGATGGTAGGTTTTACTTGATTCTAAATACTTTTCCACAGTACCTATTTTGTCTATCGATGACGATCAATGGAATGAAAAGAATAAAATGAAATTAAAGCAAAGACCCACGAAAGTAGTAAATGGGGAATCCCCTTAGTGAGTAAGCAAGTCGCATGATAAGCATCTCGCTTACTCTTATAGAAGATTATTGCTTCTGGTTGTATACGTAGTATATTATTATTAGTCTGTGCTTCTGGTCTATTTTTCGGGAATTCCCGGGCGGTATCATTTTTTTTTCATCGCTCTGACGGCTGACCAAAGAGTGGTATAATGTATAATAGGGCACTGGGCAGCTCTGACCTCTGACCAACAACCAAAAGTTGCAGGAAAAATAGCTAAAAAGTTTAGCTACAAGTTTCAAAAAATTGTAGCTGCCTGACATCAAGAAATTGCTATAAAGTAGCTAAGTTGATTAGTTGACAACAGTGATCATCATGCTTTATCAAGACTATGTTGATTTATCAGAAACTACCGGAATGACACCCAACTCCAGCAAAGATCAAACAACAACCCACATCATGAAAACTGAACGGTCTAAGGAAAAGTGCCAGGAAATTGCAAATTCATACAAATTTCCCATTAAACTACAGGACTCAACAACTCAGAGAACCATGATAATTCAATTTATGAACTTTTACTTCACCGGAAATATTGACATCCATTATAATTTAACTGATATCCTCCTATTTGTTCAATGTTTAATATTTAAGGATATAGCCACAACTTCAGAAGATCTAATATGGACAAACTCAGATTATATTCAAGATAAATCACCTGCCTCACCTGTATTCTCAGTTGATAAGAGCCAGGTGGTTGAAATATATCCTGATGCCACTCCAGAAACACAAGTTACTAAAGTATCAGTAATTAATATAATAGACGTCAATGACATAAAACCTCTTGCTGCTAACATAGAATATGACAATATGAACAAAGGTCTTAAAAGTTTAATGGAATTTTATAAGTATTGCAACAGTGTTTTGAGGAACTCCCCTTCACAGAATGCTCCAACTCAAAAATTATTAGATTTGTACAGATTATTTAACTTTGTGGCCCTAACTATGCTGAGGGCCACAACTAAAACTAAAGCACAGATGACAAGAGGATTTCTGAAGCGTCAATATAAGTCCAATGTCACTGCATTAATTGGACCCACCTTGGGTGAGTTGTTCTCTCCACCATGTTCACAAGCAGTAATAAAAACTGTATCTTATTTAAAAAAAAACAACCCTAGAGTAGCATGTGTTTTTGCGAAATTAGTAGTATTAAGCTGCACCCAGGGAGCATTCATTAAATCCAGGTTGGATGCTTCAGTTTTGACACATACTTCTTGGTATGGATTAGGCATTTTACAAATGTTGTTTGATGTGTGTGAATTCTTTAATAAAACATGGTTTGAGGTGTATAATTTAACTATCTTGACATGCACAGCTGAATCCTGGAGAGCAATATTGAATTATATGAAAACATATCTAGTTAAAGGCATGGAGGATCCGACAGTTCCATGGGCAAGAGTCATTGATGATGCCTCTTTAACAAAATACAATCCTCAAAATCACATTGTACTGGCTTCTCTTCTTATGAGAAGCTTGGAATATGCTCAAGGAGATCAAGGAAATGGTATTAATAACTCTGTATGGGCACAAAAAAACCATCACATAGTTGAGAAATATTCTGCAGGTTCCGAATGGCTCCTTTCTCAGTTGAATGAAGAAGATGTGGTAGTTGAAGCAGGAACTTCTGAGACTATAGAACTAGCCTCTATATTGAATGCTCATAAGAAAGTGGTAAAAACCCACAACACAAATGGTTCCGATTGGCTCCTTTCTCAGTTGAATCAAGAAGATGTGGTAATTAAAGCAGGAAGTCCTGAGGCTATAGGACTAGCCTCTGTATTGAATGCTCATAAGAAAGTAGTAATAACCCACAACACAAATTCCAACAGGGACCTATTATCAGATATCTAAATTCTTCTATTTATAAGTGGACCACCTTATCCATAATGTAAGTATACTACTCCATGCCATATCTCCAACATCCACCTATTAAATATGTAATTAATCGTGAAAAGCTTTATTTTAATCTTAATTGTAACCTTTTATACTTACTTTGTGTATTCAATTCCATCATTTCACAATATTGTATTGTTAATTTCAATACTAAAAAGTGTATTATTTTTTTGGTTTTATAACCCAGAAGATAAAAATGTTTTTTTTATTAGTTTAGAACAGGAATGTGTAAGTTTCCTTTCCTTTTTATAAAAATTCTTTTGTTTCTTCTAGGAATTCTGTATTCTAGGAAGTTCTTTTGTTTATTTGATAAAAGTAAAAATATGTTATGTCAAAAATGTGTCAGTTTGTAAGCACATTTTCTGTTAACTTGTTTTGTATGTTTATCTGTTTCAGGTAAAAAATGTTTTATGTTAAAAAATGTGTTAGTTTGTAAGAACATTCTCTATTTACTTGTTTTGTATCCTGTTGGGAGTATGAAAAAGGTCTATCTGTTTAAATTTAAAAATGTTTTATGTTAAGAAATTGTTCATGTTGTATTATTATAATTTTTGTATTATTATAGTATTTGATTTTCCCTATAATAGTTTTTATCACAAATTTACAATGACAATTATGTATTTGCCATAGTAGATAATGTTTTATTGGAATTTGACAAAATATGTTCTTTGGGAAAAGTTGTTCAGTTTTAGGGGCTCATCAGTATTATGGGGATTTTGTTGCATTCTGTATACGTAAATATGATAATTCATTTAAATACATACACAAATACCATAACAAAAAATAAAATAATTATTTTATTATTTTTTGCTGACCCTACCATACGTCAGGGTCAGCTTTGGCCGCCATTGAAGATTCGTTTCTTTAATGAAACGCGTTATACTCAGTTATACCACAGACTAATAATAATATACGGTTATAACTTATACTACATATTAACTCAATGATTTTGTAAGAATTGTTCTCTATCAACTTGCTTTGTATCCTGTGGGAGTCTATGTGTTTAAAGTTAAAAAATGTTAAGAAATTTTTTATTTTGTTATAATCTCTGTTAATTTGTTTTGTATCCTGTTGGGAGAAGTTTTGTGTGGGCTTTTATTTCACAAAAACCAGCACCTGCTCACAATACCTATTACCAAAAAATGTTCTTAAACGTCTATCTCGCTCATCCACAATATGTGCGAAAGAGACAAAGAATCAATATACATTACACATATGACAATCATTTCTCACAATAAAATAAGTTATTAAGGTTAGTGCACACTTGAAAAAGTTAATTACTAAAGAAAATTCAAAGTATAAATTATTATGCATTGTAAAATTTGTGTGTGAAAAATGGTCTAAAACAGTTGCATTAAAAATGCATATATATTTTTTAAACTTGTCTGTGTGCTACATACATCTAGCTTTGACAGCATATGTATTTAGTCCCTTAATAAATTTACGACATTTATTCGTAATACATTCTCACTTTTTAGTCAATATACATATATCGGGAATAACTACTTGAGGTATTTAAAAACGACAATAAAAAAAAATTTAGACGTGATACAAAAAAAAATGAAAGCAGATCTAGATTCAGCATGTTAAGATCTTCATGTTAATCATATTTTTATTTATAGGATTTCTTTGCAGACCAGTGTAATTATAGCGATAGTTGCCTGAAAGATGTCAGTTGTCACGGAGTAGTTCAAGGCGGTAGAAGGTAACTACCAAGTAACTACAGTATTTGTCATGGCAATATTTGTCTTATTTGCCATGTTAACGGCACTATTGTGTAAGAAATTAGTTTAAAGGTTTTGGTAAACGGAGTACAGCTTAGTTCCTTTCTTTATAAAAATAATATCCTCAGTCCATTCCAATCCGGTTTCCGTCCAGGTCCATAGTACGACTACTGCACTTGTTAAAGTCACGGACGACATACGTAATGGAATGGAAAAGAAGCAGTTGACAGTACTTACTCTCCTGGATTTTAGTAACGCCTTTAACACCGTCGATTTCGACATACTGTTACAACTGCTCCATTCTATTAACATATCTCCTACAGTGGTTGATTGGTTTCATAGTTAAATGCACGGTCGCCGACAGCATGTATTATTGGAGGAGGAATCATCGTCCTCATGTGATGTTGTCGCAGGTGTTCCGCAAGGTGGCGTTTTGTCCCCTCTCCTATTTGCTATATTTATAAACTCAATAACCAAGAATCTATCTTCTCTCTATCACATGTATGCTGACGATCTCCAGATATATACCCAGTCAACCCTTGAGAACTTATCTTCTGCACTCTTAACTACTAATACCGATTTGGAAAGAATTTCGACTTGGAGTCGTAGGTATGGTCTAAAAATTAACCCTAGCAAGAGTCAAGTTATTGTAATTGGTAGCTCCCATTTAATTTCGCGCATTGACTGGGCATACATCCCTAAAGTTTATATAGATGGCTCCATAATCGAATTTAAAAATAATGTCAAAAATCTAGGGGTTCACTTTGACACGACCATGTCTTGGTCGTACCACTTAAAGGAAACAAGTCGTAAACTTTACGCTGCGGCAAGTTCCTTGAGACGTTTACGGCATTTCTTACCGATTTCTACCAAAATTACGTTAGCCAAATCCCTTCTCCTTCCACTCCTTGACTACGCTGACGCCTGTACCACTGATCTTAGCGAAGAGCAATTGAATACACTTGAGCGTCTCCAAAATTTCTGCATTCGTTTTGTTTACGGATTACGCAAATACGATCACGTTTCCCAGTTTCGCAAAAAACTCAAGTGGCTTCCTATTAGACTTCGCCGGAATGCAAATGCATTGAAGTTGTTATATTCCATCCTCTTTAATCCCAATTCTCCTTCCTATCTTAAAAATCAATTTAAATTCTTAGATTCAGGTTCCTACACTCTTCGTTCCGCCGATAACCTTCTCCTTAGCTTTCCTTCTCACCATACTTCCTTCCTTGGTAACTCATTTGTTGTAACCGCTATCAGACTGTGGAATTCTCTGCCTGTGGATGTTAGACGAGCTTCCTCTATAAAATCTTTTAAAACTCTTTTATATAAGCACCTCTCCAATTTAGCATATCCTTCTACTTAATATTATGTATTTTATCCTTTCCTATTATTAATTTATATATTTTATGTATTCTATCTTCTATAATCTATATTATTATTTTATTTATTATATCAGCCACCCGCGTAACATGTACGTTTCTTCTTTATCTCTTACCTTGGGCAGTCTGGAAGAGATCGCTAGTAAGCGATAAGGCCGCCTTATGTACCTACCTCATGATGTACCTTTGTATAATTGTAAATATTACTTGGTGTGGTATATTAAATTGATAAATAAAATTGATAAATAAATACATTTATGTATAAAACAAAATTTATAAATTTACCATGGGTTAAAAGTAAATAAAACAAACGACTCACATTGAAAATTTTAATCACAAAATTAAACAATTTCATCTATAAATCATTCCTACATTCTAAAATTACATAAATATCAATTTGGAATAACGCTTAAAACTAAAATTAGTAGAAATGCAAATAAATCTTGCTTTATTTCATAATATACTTACAGGTACAAAATATCTTAAAGCTGTGTAAGAATGATAAGTGAAAAAAAAAATATTTACGGGTGGTAACACTATAACGACTTGTGCATTACCATATTTAAAAATTATTGTACTTTTGTGAGACAGCTAACATTTACATTAAAATACTACAAGCTTTTTTATCTGTACAAAATTATGTCTATCTCATTCCCACATACACATCACGCGTTAGCTAGAGTGAGATAGAATATGGCTTGATGCTTTCTGTACTTAGACAATCTTGTACTAATGATTAATTTTATTTTACTTACAAAAAGATGATGAAATATGGTAAAAGTGCATTATTATTTAATTGTAATAAATACAATAACTGCATAAAATGAAAAATAAGTATAATGAACTCAAAAAAAAATAAAAAAAATGTATGATATCCAACGATAACCTGATCTACCAATTCTAATTGAATTACTTACTCTATGATATATTTTTCTTAAATCTACTTAAACCTAGATTATCTATTTACAATCGTTTTCTATGGTCCGTCTTCTACGGTGTTGCTAGATTTAAATCATAATAAAAAGTGAATAAATGTGAAATGGTATTTTTAATTATGAATATTTGCTACTTGCCCTAGTTGTGTTTATTTACAATGAGAAGACATTGATGAACAAAGTTCGTTTAACCTTTTCGCATTTATCATATTTCCGTCTCTTTCCATCACCTAGAAATATACATACATAGAGGGAGATAGCTAATTGATGTTAAAGAATTGCTTTACTTGAAAGTAATCCATCCCTTTCTATCGCATTATATTTCCGAATAACAGGATGAGAGATGTAACAATTAAAATTCGAACAAAGGTTTTATAAGGTTACATTATCCTAAATATAACCTAAAAAAATACGTGTTCAAATAGCAATAATTACTATCTATTGCGTTATAATGCGAATCCGGTTAAATCTGAATGAATATTCAAAAATACAGTATAGAAGCTTTGTTTTGTTTACGTACTATTTAATATTTATTCTCTAAAAATCGCACGTCACATTGATTCACTTTTTTTTAATTCGCGCCATTAGCGCTAACCACAGATAAAACAATCTAAAAACGAGTATCACATAAAAACATCTCGCAGGATTCAAATCCCCATCGATAGTAATGAAATGAAACTTATATTTTACGCAATTCCTTTTAAAATGTCAATTTTACATGCGCACGTATAAACTATCTCCGTCTCACTCTCACATACGCAAAATGGGCAGTGTGTGAAAGAGAGCCACGTTACAAGGGGCTGACATATCAATTTTTTCTGTGCCTATGGATACGAGTCCTTTTGTGCCATTAATAATACTTGTGCGACATATGTCTTATAAGTACTATTTTTTTTTTGTATTGTCAATTTTTTTGTCAAAATTAAAACAGCCCCCACTGAGTATCCCGCGAGTATTCTAGCATCTTCCATCTCGCTCTGACGTCGCACGCTAGAGCGAGAGAAACGATCAAGTTATCACATACCAAAAGTAAATTTAACCTTAACGAAGTTTTGGTCTTTTCATTGAGCCAAAACAATAAATAGCACAAATTATGTATGTCTACATACATATAGGAAACGGATTAATTTTTGGCCATGTTAATTGATTAAAATCGAAAATATTAACATATAACCCAACTTTTTTGTAGTCAAGTTGTCAATACATTTGCTGTCTTGCTCATTGTCTATAGAAAAATACGGGACAGCTTAATAAAACTTAAATTTAACACCGAACATTCCACATACACCCGTCCCGCTCACACAACACACGTGGGAGAGAGACAGCACCACGCATACCTGTTTCAAATTTGGTCACACCATCATACGATACAAGTACAAGTAAATTATTAAATATACATAATATTATTACAATCAAAAGGCGACAAGTAATATCAGCCAACCCGCACTTGGCCAGCGTGGTGGATTATGGCCTGTACCTTCATAATATGGATTGAATTTATACATTACTAGGTTTCCGCCCGCGGCTTCGCCCGCGCAGTCAAAGAAAAACGCGCATAGTTCCCGTTCCCGTGGGATTTCCGGGATTGCGTCATTTTCCCGGGATAAAAAGTAGCCTATGTCCTTTCTCGGGTAACAAAATATCTCCATACCAAATTTCATGAAAATTGGTTCAGTAGTTTAGGCGTGATTGAGTAACAGGCAGACAGACAGTTACTTTCGCATTTATAATATTAAGTATAGTATGGATAAGTAAAAAGGTGTAGATAGGTTACCAACACAACATTTGATCTTCAAAAA
>CAJQZM010038469.1:0-23230 GCA_907164665.1 Colias nastes | reverse complement strand
AAACAATTTACCGAAAACCAAAATTGACAGTGAAATTGTAAGTCAAAGAAAATTTTGCGGAATATCCTTAACTGTTATCTTTTGTGCGGAGAAAAATTTAACTACCATGGCTGTCGCTTTACCGATGGAATCCAACCCTGAGGTAATGAACAAGTACCTTCAAAAGCTAGGCGTATCGAGTAAATGGAAGATGGTCGATGTTCTAGGTTTGGAGAACGATGCTCTTCAATGGGTCCCACGTCCAGTCCTTGCTGTTCTTCTTCTATTTCCCCTTTCAGAAAGTTACGAACAGCACCGCTCTCAAGAGGAAATCGAGCTTAGAAGCAAAGCCCAGGAAGTCAACGATGTGTTCCATCTTAGACAAGTACTTAGCAATGTATGTGGAACGATAGCTTTAGTTCATAGTGTGGCCAACAACGCACATACGATTGAAATAGAAGAAGGCCCATTGAAAAGGTTCTTGAATGACGCTAAAGGTCTTGATGCAGCAGCCAAAGGAGCTCTACTAGAGAACTCTGCAGCTCTGTTGGATGCTTACAAAGACTTGGTAGGAGGTGGTAATGACGAAACCGATGTCAATGAAGCGTCTAATCATTTCGTAACATTCATCCATAAGGATGGAAAGTTATTCGAGTTGGACGGCAGAAAATCTTTTCCAATAGAACATGGTGCTACAACACCAGAGACGTTTTTGGAAGACGCTGCGAAAATATGTCGCGAATTTATCGCCAGAGAACCGGACAATATTGGGTTCAATGTTATTGCTCTCGTTTCTTCTGAGTAATATTATATTTGATGATTAATTTTATTTGGTAGTGAAATGTGCATGAACACAATTAGTTTCATAGAATAAATAAGTTCTTTTATGACAATAGATCATTTGTTTATATTTTTCCCTTTTAGCTTTAAGATTCCCAGTACAAAACAAACTAAAATGTTGTATAAGTAATCACATTGTTCATTCCTCTAACTTTTATTTAACTGGTAACAACAAAGATGTTCCGTATTTAATACAATTTACCATCTTTATCAGACAAAATATATAAACGTATCTGTGAAAAAATGATAACAGATCTAATTGAATATTAATTGGTGTAACACGTGCAACAAATCTTACTTTGTTCCTAAATTTGTGCATTCACATCTCAATTAAGAAACCGAGGCACACTCGCAACACGGCTCCTGCATTCCTCCTTAAAATCCCCTATCTTCGGAAACTAATTAAAAATTCGCCTCGCCTCCGTAGCCTGGTGTTCAATCGGGACGATATAACTTCATTTAAAAACGAGCAATCTTGTCCAAGATAAGAGCTGGCGAGAAAACAACGAAGAGCGCAGCCACACGCGGCTGCGACGCGCACGAGCAACAAAAACAAATAAACAAAACTACATACTTTTAAATGGAACGCGAGAGAATTCACCGCGTAACTATGCCGATACTGGGAAGGACGCGACATCGGTAAGTCACGTCACCGAATAAATGACGCTGGCCCTGAAATAAATATATAAATATTGTATTTGTATAAAGAAAATAATGCGACGGGGACCCCGAATGCTTTAAATATTCAAATGAAGCGAGCCGAGGTGAAATACGAAGGCGAGCTCGTTCGAGTTGAGCCCAATTAAATCGGTGCCACTGAGGTAGAAATTAAAAACAAAAGGAGGATGACAGGGGTCCAGCGCATTTTTCTCATGAGTATTATTAGCGCGATGTCAACCCACAAAAAATGGTTTTAGAGGCTCGTCGTGATCGCGATGCTTATCGATAACATCCCCGTTTTGTATTGTTTTGATAAGTGATGTTTGTGCACTGGGCCGGCGGGTGACGTTTACATTCGCTCTACACGCATGATAGATACGAGCTCCTCTGTGAATTCCTCGCTATCCTAACCCACATTAAAAAACATGTATAATGGCAGATAATCGATTACATCTGATAGTTAATCAGTCACTTGTAGTGGACAAACTGATTTTGTTTTGGGATCGATTTGGATATTTAACTTGTGTGTTTTTTATCCTTGTTGAGAATGACCCTAAATCTGTGCGACAATGTTCCTCTGTAGCATTGCAAAAAACCTTTCTTTGCTTGAGAAGTAGGTACCTAATAGGTATCTTATAATAGAAGGTAATTCGAGAATAATAAGTTGCTATTAAATTACTACTTTGAAGGCGCTGAAAAAACTCTTTTTAAAGAGGTAGAGCCATGGGGCTCTACCTCTTACGTATCTATATGTTTTCATTTTGAGCTTTTATATTCTCATAAATATTTCATTTCATTGTGTTCGTCATGTTTGCTATTACAGTTTTAAGGTAGGTACTATTCCTTGTACAACATTGAGATTCATTAACACCGCTACGACCTCCAGACGCTTGATTTATTCAAACAAAATACATTTATTTTGGACAATGATGATCTAAGTGCTTATTGAGCTCTCTTACCACGAAACACAGGACGGATAACAAAAGTCTCGATACATCGCTCGTTGAAATTAATTTCGAAAAACGTAAGTAAGAAAAATGGGTAATGGATAGTGGTTGGTGAATTTTGTTGTAACATATTGTATGAATGATGGTAGGTTGCGCGAGGCTCGCGACGGGGGTCCCGCCGGGGCCTACTGACGCTCATCACTATTCAATAAGTTCCATTTATTGAAATTACATAATTTGTGTGTGAATAATGACGATTGTGATGGATCTTCGTGGGCGATGCGAGCGACTTAAACCCGATTAACTTTTGACCGCAATATCGTATTAATAAGCTGTCTATTCAACACTGGCCTGTACTCACATTCGGTGTGCTGTTCTGCTTGGCTCCGTCTCTTTATTTTTATATTGAGACAAAAATTGCTATCAACCAAACATTAATAAAAAACTACTAAGTACCAATGTGTCAGTGTCAGCGCGGTCTACATACATTATTTTTTCTTTGCTTTCTTTTAAAGTTCTCCCTTCCGTGGCGACAAGTTGGACAACTAGACCATAATCAGCAACAGATTATTTTCTATTCTATTCGATTTTTTCAAATACAAGATGTTATGATATATTTTTTTAAATTTTGAACTTACTAAACATTACACACTTCTAAAGTAACTATAAATTACTAGGTATATAGTAACATGTTTACAGAGAACATAGGTATCTACTTAATTTAAATTTTCTTGTACATACTAAGCGCTTAAGTATCCAAAAGTTTAATTACATAACTATTATTTACCTGTAGGCAAAAAAATATATTTTTAATCTCCAACAATTAATTACACTTAAGGAAATTGCATACAATATTAACGACGCTATTAAAACAGGTGTCAAACAACAGCTTCAAGCGGAATAAAACCCCATAATGACATGGAAATGGAGTAGAGTTTAAACCATAGCCGCGGTTACAATTATTCATGTCATCACGCACTTGGGTTATTTATATTTTTAATTCTTGCTCGTTACAATCCGCAGGGATTTGTGCCATGATTGTTGGTTATAATAAATAATGTATGATTGAAATTAAATGCTTCTAGAGCTAGTTAATGTTTATGAATAGTTTTTGGTTTTGTTATGAAGAGATTTTGTGAATTTAGCGCATAATTTTAAAGGAGAAAAGTGACTTCTGCAACACAGCATAATGACAGAAAAATTAAATTTAGAAGACAACATATTTCAGATATTTTCTTATTCTACGTGGTTATTTTATTTATCAGAAAACAGGCCTATAATTTTCTTAGAAGAAATATTGTCAGTTTTTGCAAGTTCAAAGAAAGTATAGAAAAATACACAGTTTATCTCTATTTCACCCCAAGTTATATTTATGTTATTAGACAAATAGATGTGTTCCGACCTATGGTTCCGACAAACGAGATGGTTAGGTACAATTTCGTCACAAGATTTATTGCGCTGTTATGAATAAAACATAGTCTTCCATGTTCTTTGTGACTTTAAACCACTTGCTCATAGCGATTATGATTGGATCGAGTGCTGTTTTAAACCTAGTAATGTAAATAATATATATTGTGACAATACTGCAGTTACATGTGTGAATAGGATTTATTTGATATTTATGAAAAAAAAATTTAGCATTGTTCTTAGGATATTCCTATAGTTGTGAAGCAAACAAAAGCTCTGAAACAACGTAAGCTTTGTTATTTTATTTTTAACGGAGCTATGCCATAACTATTAATTGCATTATTGTCAAACAGGTGTATCTATAATTTATGTTATTTACAGTAAATTCTCGTACGTTGTTTGTTTCATAATTAACTAATTAATCACAATACTCTAGGAAAAGTAAAGAGCTTTTAAACTACAGCTATTCAACATTAAGATGGTGTTTGTTGACTGACGACATTAATAAAGAGTCTTTTGCATATCTTGTACCAAATATCTTAAACTTTTATTTTTTATTTGATGTGAAATGAAATTTAAAATTTGATTGTGAAAATTTACAAATACTTAGGTAATTAGTTTGTAACAAGCAGTTTTATTGCAGAACATGTAAGAAATGTACCAAACTTCTGCCAAGCGGCTGAACCATTTTTTGTAAAATTTTGTGTTTATATCGGTTAGGTCTGAGAATCAGCCAACATATATCTCTTAACATAAGGGTGTGTGGTAGAAGGGTAGAACTACGTTTGCCGGTTCAGCTTGTTTATCCTTACTATAAAATATGTGAGTGTGTTTTTCTTTCCTTCACGTCGCACCGGAGCAATTTCATTATATAATTTTTGTGTCTGGAGCTTCTGTCTGTCTTTTACCGGGCTCTTATTGGTATGGGAATTTCCTTACCGTCCTACCTACACTCACCTTGAAATAAGTAGATGATCTAAAACTTGGAAGGAAATGTAAAATAAGAAAACAATTGATTTTTATGCTATTAGTTTTATATAGGAATCAGTGAGTTGAACACGCCTTATTATTATTACAATGAAATATTGTGATGAAGAAGCAGTTCATCAATACCGTCAATAAATCTTGCTACCATTTAAATCAGACAACATAAAATAATTTATTTACTGCATCCAAGTGTTTAAAGATATTTACAATCAGTCACTTGCACCGTCACATAGGTACCTACTTAAAAAGCAGTACATTTGTCACTATCGAGTTCCTACACTACATTGAGTAGGCGTCTTTATATAGAAAGTGGATATGTACTGCGATGCGCCCGGGCCGACCATTTTACGAGTTCCGAGAAACCACAAAGGTAAGGCACGATGCGGCCAATGAAAACGGTAAATTGTCTAAATTAAATTAGGCGGAGGCGACTCGTGACAACTGAACTGATGTTGTCTAAACGAATTCGTTCTTAGTCGTAAAACAAACCAGATTAACATTCTTTTGCGTTCACCAAAACCAGCTTTTTGTGGATTCATTTATTTTAATGGATTTACAAACGATTTTCGTTGCAACGATACGAGTGACATGCAGTTTGTGATTCAATCTTCTTAATATATATACCTAAATCTCGTGTCACAATGTTTGTCCTCAATGGACTCCTAAACCACTTAACCGATTATAATAAAATTCGCACACCATGTGCAGTTCGATCCAACTTGAGAGATAGGATAGGTTTTATCCCGGAAATCCCTCGGGAAAGGGGTTATGCGGGATTTTCTCTGAAAACGCGGGCGAAGCCGCGGGCGGAAAGCTACTAATATTATATTTTACAATGATGATTATGTTTAAGAATGCTACATTTACCTATGTTAAATTTACATTTTAAGTTTAAGGTTCTCCTCAGATCAAAATATCGTTGTCATACAATTAATAACCGCGGACTTATATTCAAATTCCTTAAAAAATATTAAAAATAGGAATTCTAAAATGCGCAATGTACATCAGCTTCTTTTCCTACCCACTGAAAAAAAGCTCCCAATGCAGCTATTGTTAGCCTGTCTTTTTCGGTATTTTGTATTTAGTACAAAATATCTTTTTTCTTTTTCCTGTCCTTTTCTAAACAGCAAATACCTATTTATTTGAATCCTCATCATATTTAAATTTAATATAAAATTTCATTCAGATTCATAATCAGAACGGATAGAGTTATCAGTAAATCTGTATTTTTAATAGGTAGGTACTACTGTCCATTTAGTTCCCTAAATATGGTCATTAATATTACTATCTAATTGACAATAAATGTAAAAGGATACATTTTATTATAGGGTTGAATGTAAATATAATTTGAGTCACAAAACAGTGGGTTATACTGTATACAGCAGCACCCCCCGTAGAGAGATAACTCCCTCAATTAAGCAAATCTTAAACCGATTATACATATCACATGATTAATCTAAACATTTGGAATTAATATGCTGTATGATTAAAAATTTAGTGATTCATTGTGATGGCACATAAAATTTCAGTAATTGCTAATGATTCTGATGGTAAATTTAGTTTTCACACTGTACCTATATGCAAGCTGCTTACAGTGTTTATGATTTCAAGCTTTCACGTAGGTAAGTCCTATGTTGTTTTATAATTTTAATTATTCTCATCACCATCATTTGATGCCCACTGCAGATCATCATGTGAGAGCTTTAAGCCTAAATCATAACGTTGGCCAAAGTAGAGTTTGGTGACGTGAACAAGCTATTTGTAGACAAATTGAACACTTTAATTAGATCATTATTATTGTTTTACGCACTGAACTAGTGCCTAACCCTCGCATTTTTTATAACGTCGGAAGTTTTATCCGCTGATCCATCACGGCTTAACTCCATGTCTTCCTATATTACGAAAATTATGTTGTAGGTGCAACCTATTGAAATAATTTATATGCGATTTAAACTTTAAAAAAAGTGAATAAAACCTATTATTAATTAGAATGCATTTTATTAATGTAAGCTAAGTATAAAAATATTTCAAAAATACCCAATGCGAAATATTTGACTTCATAAGTTTGGGAACGAAAAGAATTCCAATCTATCTGTCTCTACCTATCGTTACTAATAAAAATTCTAAAATACTTTAGCATAAAACTGTTCTAGTCAACATTATAGAAAGTTCTATCTTGATAAATCACGGGCATCGACTGCTTTGTCAATAAACTATTCGGATTGGATTACAACTGGTTTAAACTTTTACCAGCGTAGAAATTTGGTTGAGCCAAGATTCGTAGAATCAGTGTCTATGTTGCTTCGGGTTAATTATTGGTGGGGAGTGGGGAGATTAATGAGTGGCTACTGCTGGCTTATCGCAGCATCTGGTCATGACTGATCATCTGTCGTGCGCCTGCGCTTGCGCAACTAGTGATGTGCTGTGATATCGATAGATTGTTATGTTTATTTTATCTTTGCATGCGTTATTTATTTCTCTATTTCGATTCGAGATCTATGGAAAAACTAGGAATTATAAAAGAAACTGGTTTAATGTTGAACAAAAATTTGTAGAGTAAGAATTATTCGAAGAATATATAATTAGGTAAGTATAGGAGAAATGATATTCATTGCGGAAATATATAGATACCTATTTCACATTATTAATAAAAAAAACAACTGAATTAGTTAACTACATTTTAATATATTTAACTTCAATTATTATAAAAAAGAAGAATCTCACGATCGATTAAATTCCCAAAATACCCGATCCGCACGTGTAACCTAACGAGTTAGAAACAAAAGCATCGACAAAAATTCCTCAAATATCAACGCGCATCACTATCTGTCGTGATATGACAGTGGTCTGCAGCTTCCCAGAACCCGTACTCATCGAATACCTTACGAGCACCATTCTGCTTTTTTCATTGCTATACTTTTATTGGTGCATTGAAATATTTGTTTAGATAAAATGACGTTTAGGTAGATCGCTACATTAGGATTAATGTCGGGCATCAGTTATCCGCTTGTCCCCTTATATTGTTGTGTTCTGATGGCGAACTGACACGACAATCGAATATTTAATGGTTAAACTTGAATACTGTGTTACGTGTTCGGTAACGCGCTTTTCTTGGTATCCTTATCGAATCTTTTGTTTACCAGCTCTTTGGAAGCTCGTGGAAAGGGTTCTGTTTCAAGATCCTTATTTTCATAAACTGTTCCTTATTTTTATTTTCAGCGATCCTTGTTTGACAGCTTGCTTATAGTGACTATTCAAGTATGCCCACCTTTACCTACATATTAATGTTATCATTTATATCTTAAAAATCATTTTATATAAAAATACCACACCAAGTAATCATAAAACAAAAATCCGTAATAAATAAAGCAAGAATGTCGATAGAGAATCGTTCATCATATCGTTCATTACTGTACATTATCGGAATGCCGACACAATCGCTTGATTCGAAAGATCGATTGATCTGTATCGACTTTTGATATACGAGCTCGGCTCCATACATCTGATGCTACTGTATCAGCCTACTGATTGCGACATAAAATATTACGAATTAGCATAATCGTGACGAGTTATCCCATGTGTATGATGGATTTCCTTAAAATAATTGAAACACAGGTACATTTGTGTTGGTTTAATTCTTCCATTTGCTGAACAGTATAAATTATTACCTATGTTCGTGCAATTTGCATAATATAGCTACTAAAGAATACTAAAAAAGTCTCTACATACCTATTCTCAGCATAATATACCTATATCATATCGTAAAAAAGACGAAACTACCTGTTTATGAGAATAAATTCGGCCCTAATGATGATCATTCACTAATATGTACCTAAAGGAATAGTTTGTATTACCAAAGGATTTATCTTTACTACCTATATACTAAACTAAATATTCCATCACTATAAATCAGTAGAGGAGGTCACAGGAAGTCACCGGTTCACGCGATTTTTTCCAACTATCATAACAATTGGTTCATATCGACAGTTATTATAGCGATCATTAAGTCAAAACTGTTAGTTAAATCTGTCTCTTAACTACCCATTTAACATCGAAATGTGCCAACCGAAGCGACACAGATAATTATAATTGTTCATTTAAATACAAAGGCTAATTTAATAAGTGACCCGGCTTCCAAATGTCAAAGCTGTTTAAATAAAAAACGACATCGAGATATAAAGAAGGATGGTGCTCCGATGTGAATAAACGGAACGCCCAGGCGGGTGTCATGGGAAATGAGACTTTTTATACTTCAAATAAATTGGAAGTCATTTTTTAAACGTTATTTTTTTGGATATTGAGCTCGTACAATGGGTGGACAAGCACGGCTGTTAGGTTACATTTTTAACATCATTATAACTGAAAAGCAGTGACTGATGATGGCTGGTAGTTGGTACTCCGGAAGGCTTATGTTCGTTTCCAAGAAAGCGTCTCTCGTAGGTGGCTAGCTTCGTACCGGTATTTATAATATCTCGTAACAATGATATTAATATACTTAGTGTTGTAAATTAATATTGTGTTTAACTGGATACAATGTTATTTGTATTATTGCGTTGGTATCTAGTTAAGTGATAAGACACAATACAATATTTATATCGCTCAATAAATAAATCTGAAATCTAATATCTAATATATTTTATTAGTTAGAAACTATAAAATTACAATGACTATATATACACTACTGATTAATGTACTTAAACTAATGGACTAAATACATTAACTTTTTCATGAGTATACCTACCTAAAACTGCATTTATGTAGAATTTGTGGTTTAAAAAAAACTGACATTTTTATGAATCGTCGTTTGTTTTAAAATTAAAAATGACAGATAATATTCGACTAGACAGAACTACATGTCCCTAATACCCCGGGGGGCAAAGCCCCAAGCCCCGGTAGCCCTGCGCCCCCCGCCGGCGTCACGTCACTTAATAGACCAATGAATTAAAATTTC
Organism: Colias nastes; assembly: GCA_907164665.1. NCBI lineage: Eukaryota > Metazoa > Arthropoda > Insecta > Lepidoptera > Pieridae > Colias > Colias nastes. The sequence continues at coordinate 13,459 of CAJQZM010038469.1, read as the reverse complement.
ATCGTTTTTGGTATATTTTGATTGTTTTGTTTAATAATCTGACAACAATGGATTGGATATTTCATGGTTATAACAAGTTTGTTTTTTCTCTTTTATTACCCATAGTGACAAAAAATCCTCAAAAATAGATACAATGTTTATACATTCTCTAATAACTTTAAATCAATACTTTTTGTCTCTATAATTAATATTCCTAACAGGACAGTTTTTATAACTTATTAACATGTTCATTTTAATGATAATCAATCACCCTACTAGAATAACTAGGTATGTATTATATACTGAATCACATAGCATAATATTGCAGAATAGCAATGTTGAATCATTTACTATCTCAAAAATATGTTCGTCAGATTATAAGAAAAATCTTGAATAATTACTATTTGAAATCAAATTTAGAACCTAACATCAATTTTTCCACATTTACAATTGACATTATCTTTCATTCTGTGATGATAATAAACTTATTAAATAAATGGGATAACCTATCAATTCCAAAATTTCAATACAAACCTACGCCTAACATAAGTAGGTACCATCTAGTTACAAAATATCCAAAATAAAATTCCAGTTCCTTCATTGAAAAATTCAAAGTATTTCTTTAACGATCTCATGTCCGTAATCTCCGAATTGTAACCCCTAGTAACCTTATCTGATCCGTGATCCAACATTCATTTGGTACCATATAAAAACACTAGTAAAAACGTCAATAGCTAAACAGAAAGCTGATAATAGATAAGTACCTAATGTGGTATAGCTACCGAAACTTACAGTAGCATTCATATATGTCATTAAGATTATTAAAAATAATTCCGATAAGAAATTTGATGTTTGTCTTGCATGTACGCTGTGCATTAATGGATTATAAAAATGATCGTTATTATTTCTTACAAGATATACTAAAGATACATCGGAATTTATAAGATCTTATGGCATTTTAATAAAAATGTCTAAGCATTTTTTTTAAGTTTAAGAGAGTAATAGAAATGAAGTTAAAATATTTTGGTGATGACTCACGCTTTCCTTTAAACAAAAAAGCATACACCATTATTTTTTTGTAAAAAGTCATAATATCCATACAACAATCTAATGAGTAAAGTAATTGTAGAAGCATGTTTCTTCCATACTCAGCAAAAAGGTTCTAATAAAAACTGCAATGAATAAGTAATTGCACATGATACGAGCTGTTGAAGTCCAAAAGCCTACACGTAACTCTAATTTCTTTCAGATTCATTCGGAGTATGGACATTGACAAATAAACAGCTGTCAATGCAGTGTCTGAGCGAATTTCGTAAATGCCCCGTGTTCATTAATAACTGGATCGGATAGTGTCGCAAGATACACCGATATGCTACCTGTATTCGTGATTAGCTGCGACCGGTTACGAAAAAATACTAGACATTCTATTTTCAGACAAGACGTTTTTTGTTCAGCGTCAGCTAGTTGATTTCTTAATTAATTAGAGTGCCGTATTTCAATCCTTGCATTGACTTGTGTCTCTTTACCCTCTTTAAAATATTGAACAGCACTCAATGTATTACGCTGAGTGAAAATGTAATAAAATGGATCGTGAAATGTGTCCTAAACTATTTGCTCCGTTGATAAAGGATTGATTCACTGAAAGATTCTCGTCAAATTTTGTTAGATAAACAATATTGGTATGGATAAATACACATTACAGGTGCGATGCAAGATTAAATATAAATACACGGCTTTACATTTAAAAGCAAAATAACACCTATAATGATTGTTTTTCTTTTTTAATCGTTAAAGAAATTATTTATCCTTTATGAAGTTTTGTTTTGAGAAAAACATCCTCCATAGAAACATTAATCAAGACCAAGCAACCGTTTCTTGTTTTTACGATATGAATAAATTCTATTACTCCTATTGTAATTGTTTTCTTTATTTAAAGCTAAAGTGAAAATTGTTTTTAACATAACAAATGAATATTTCTAGCCAATGTTACTTAACGTGTGAGCATAAGAGTATTGTAAATCGATCGATACAGTTTTTTATAAGCAACTCTATCAATCGTAGCGATACCTACAGTAAAAAGTGTCGGTAGCTTTACGAATCCGTAATGTATACATGAACTTTACGCTGTAATTGTCATACAGAATATATGTTTCCGGGAAACTACTGGAGCATCGACTGAGGGCCGTCGCACCGCCACATCATCAATCGATTCTAATTAATAAATTAATTAACCATGTCAATGAGATGCTTCAATGAGTTCGTTTCTTGGTACATCTTAGCATTAATCACGTATTTTTTATGTATGTAATTAGTAGGTAATGAGTAACGGTAAAAGAAATGTTGAAATTATGAGTTTTGTAAGAGATGTTTTAATATTTAGTATGTGTTCAATGGTGATACTGTATGATTATGTTATTAATTTATTAAGAAGTGTGAATCGATACGTCCTATTTGGACGAACTCCCAATTGAGCCTAATTAACGAGGTGCATTCATATTTTAATTACACTGATCCGGATTTTAATTAAAATTATGTGTCAATATGTTTTTCTACTTTTATGTATTCGGCATTTTTGTCGTATTAATCTTAAGGCGTGGCTTCCTTACTGGTTTTAAAATATTAATCATACTTAATCATATTAAATTCAAATACATAAAAATAAATTATTAATATGTATAATTAATGTAGTCGTCTTTAATATTGGTAAAATATAAATAGGTAATAACTTTATTTAGATTATAGAAGAGACAAGCTTTGAAATTAGTTTTAACTAGGAATAAGAAATATGCTCTACAATATTACATTGTTTACAATAGAAGCATCTACATAAGAACTTACAGGATTGTTCCTACATATGCCAAGAATTTGACCCCTTTCGATAAAATTCATATCTATACTAATACATATTATAAAGCTGAAGAGTTTGTTTGTTTGTTTGAACGCGCTAATCTCGGGAACTACTGGTCCTATTTGAAAAATTCTTTCGGTGTTTGATAGCCCATTTATCGAGGAAGAGGAGCGGAACCTGAGACCAACAGGAGCGGAGCACTGCGGGTAAAACCGCGGAGCACAGCTAGTCCCATATAAAATTCCTACACAACACATCGTATGCTTTTTCCATGCAGGCCAAACGAGAGCTATTGATGTCTGCCGACAAAGGTATGTCACGTACAAGATGGTATATTCTCAAAATGATGTACACTTTCAAGAACCCTGGCCAGTCGCCATCTATCTAGATACGTACGTGTTTACTGAGTCTTGTGGGCACAAGATAAGTGAGATTTGTTGTTTCGAACGTTAGCACTTTCTATTTATTATGCAATTTATGCTCTATTAATTAAATAGCAACCCAAAAGTGTTTTTTTTTTCAGTATAACTTCAACCATACATATGCATACATACAATATACCATAGACATCTAAATAGGTATCTATAGATATTTATCCTACATTTGACGGTTTTGCATGGGCATGAAAGCTCTACACAGATTGTTTTTAGAAAAACATTGGTGACTATAAGCACAGAATACATAATAGTAGCTAAACGCTACAGAACGGACACTCTCCGCCTCCCGCCAAAATTAAACACTTACCTCACCCCGCACGATCAGTCTAAAAATGGTCCACATTTTTCTACAGGGACGATACGCAACGAAGATTGACAACATTAATCAAATTGACTTAAAGTAATTTTATTATTTTGGATTTGTGATTATCGTTTTTCGTAGAAAATGGTTAGATATTGTGCTGTTTACGGATGTATTTCATCAGAAAAACGCGAATTTTTTTTTACGCTAGTCAAAAATGTGCCAACCATAAAGCGTTAACACACACATTTGCAGTCTCTAGAGTGTGACTGTCAAAACGATAATTTTGTATGGAGTGTCCGGGGTGTGCTATAAGCAAACGTTAGCGTAAAGGATCTTAATAGTAAAAACAGTACCTGAAATCATTCAAATAGTTACATCATTGAATTAAATACCTATTGCACTAGAATAGAAATAAAAATAATATTAAAGAAACATAAATAAGTCTGTTCAAGTATTGTATAGAGCATGGAAGTTGTAGTTAAGTTATATATGTAAATATGTATGTGGAAAAATAATGTAAATCATGATTTGAATGGAGTTAGCTTATGTTATGTGAAAGAATTTTATATACAGTCAAGATACATTAATGTTTTATTTTATAAATAGTCTCCAGTTAGTATCCCTTAGCTACATCATCATACAGTCTACGGCTAGTTCGATAAGAACTTTCCATGTTCTCCATAGTACTTATCAATACTACAACACAGCTGCTATTAATATAGGTACTAAATCGTATACATAATTACGTCGAAGCATACACGAATAACCAGAAATAAATATACGCAATACAATATACAAAGCATAGGAGGCCAATTTAACAGACTTATTGTCTCCGAGGGCCCATAATGCGAGGCGCAGGGAGAGGCAAAAGGAGCAAGACGCACGGAGTTCCCGTCTCCGGCCGATACAAAACAATGGTATTTAATCAACGATGATAAATGCTGTATTCGAGCACGTTTTTTAACGATTCAGGCGTATTGTTTTGGCGAGAGCTTACCGTTGAATACGGAGATAAGTCGCCGCTGAGAGTGGCTTAGCTGACAAATTGGAATAAAAGGAATATTTATTCGTGTTGCTTTCGTAAAACCTCCGGTGTGTATTGTATGTCCTGCGTGCTTGGGAATTCATAACCTCAATTTCGAAACGTTTGGAAAGTAGAAACACCGCCTACTTGGAAAAAACGAAGTAACATTGGTAAAATAGTAGGTATTTGTAATTATTGTATAAGTGCTTGAGTACAACCATTTAGTTTAGTGTTTGTTTCATTCTTTCCTACCAATTCAGATACTATAGTTTTTGAACAAAAAGCAGGAAAGACAGATGTTCGATATTACCCACTACAAATATTAAAGAACTTACAGATTTACTAAAATAGCTGAAACGTAAACGAGCTATCCCAACGTCACCACAATATATCCGCGACTCGAGCTTTTGTATAAATCACGATATTTTGTTGAAATAACGCGGAGGAGCCGATCAGGATCGTGTAGTATGGTCTCGGGAAATGTTCAGGGGCGATCGTAAATTTGTGCGGTTAAACAGCGGGACGCCAAGCCGAGGGCCCTCGACGGATAGAGCTACGATTTGATTTACTGCAATGCAACGCTGACAATACCTCATGTAGCTGGACGATTTGAAAAATTGTTCACCGCCTTTTGTTTTGCATTCTGACGGGATGCTGCATTACTGGTGTTTGGTGGAATGGCATTCTAAGTTCTAAACTATTTTGGTACATAGATATAATATGGGGTACAAAAGTGAAATTACGTTCACATTGTCATACGCATGAGTATAGTGAATTATACTTAATACTAATGGTAATTGTTTTTGTAGTAATGTAAAATCGTTTTCAGGTAAAAACGCACACGTTTGTTTTTTAAGGCATGCTTTGTGCTGCAGCAAGTATTGTCCGTCGGTAATATGTACAACAGTTTGTTTAATCACTGTGGTCTAGAAGAATAATAATATAATTTAATATAATTTATTCATTTATTCAAGCATCAGGACTCATTTTGTTAGTAACAATTAATAACTTAAAAATTATGTTAGTAAAAATAATACAATTTAACTAAAATTTAATAAAATACCAAAAAAACTTATGCCATCTTCAATGAAGAAGAGTTATTTTGATTTTTTTAAATAAGATTAGCTTTTTTGATGAAATGTAGAGTTTCATGTAATATGGTCTTTGGTATTTAATTAACCATTAATTATTTCTTTTAAATTAACATGCAATAAGTTTATCAATCGTCAGATAACATTAACAATTTGAAAGAACTCTAATGTTTCGGTTCTGTTATAAAATATGTTAACTTGGACTTCTTCATCCTTCTCCCTTCTATCCTTCAATTCTCTTAAAAAATACGCAATCATAATAATTTTAATTTGCCATTTATCTAGGTATACATATACGCAGTATAAATCAGTTTCACAGAAGTAGCACTAGCGGTGTTTCGATAAGATTGGCGAATCTACAAAAACAATTATGTCGGCTGCGAATCTTTGTATTGTTCATTTTGTCTCTAGACGCCGGCCTCGGGCCGCGGTAGCATAATGCGTGCTGATAAATATTTATGCAATTTATTCATATTTGTGCTGATCCCGCCGCCGCCATCCAAATCGATGTCCAAGAGCTAAATTAAAACAAAACCGCTTGCATTATTAAATCGATATCCAATTTTTTATTAAAATTTATTGTGTCGTATATTTAGAGACGTTAATTTTCATAAAGCACTTTCAGAATTGTTGTATCAATGTTTTCTGTTAAAGAACACATTCCTTCGTATACCTATGCTGAATGCTCCTCACATTTCTTATAAAAGAAATTGCTAAAATTGGAAAGGAAAAGAGAAAAAGGCGTGGGAAAAGCATCGCTTTCGGTACTTTGTACTTATATGGAAGGTAAATGGAAAGAAACACAAATTTACAACCATTCACAAAAGTCTGACGCGATCGCATATAACTCATGTAATAAAAACTGGCGGAGATACAATAGCTTAGATATCGAAGTGGGAGAAATCGTTGTCGAATCTGGTATCTTCAGCGAAGAGCAGCAATGCTCCAGAGCTCGCAATAAATACGTCGAGGGAGCACAAAAAGGCGGGAATGCGCGCGCGCCCGGCGGTCTCCCGCGCATGCGTCGTTCCTCGCGCTTTTTCGTACGTCAAACAAATTTTCATAACGATATTTGATTTTCGATGATATATTTTTTATCTGCGATCACATTCAGACCTTTGTTGTTTGAGTGATGCAGGTGAAATTCGTGAGAGGAATTCGTAATTGTCTGCTAAGTGAAAGAATTGTTGAACACTGAAACATTGTTTATTGCCGCGTTTTGTGCCTATTAGCGGTGTATTATAGACCATTGTTATTTGTTACATTTGTAAGATTTTGTCTTTGCTATTTATGATGGTTTATTGTTATTTCATTATTTTTCGTTTTATAACTCTTGCATACAACAGTTTAAATGGTGGGCTCTAAGAAGTAAGAGTAGATAAGTATAATGTAAAAGCGCTTCCTAACCAATAATCCATCGATAATAATAATTAATAATATTATTTATTATATTTAATTTCAACTGCCAATCTGTTGTGATACAAAACCAAAACCACAACCAAGAGCTTTAACACAACAAAAATTTTGCAACTTAGACAATTACGGATATCAACCTGAAAATGACAAAATCTGGATAGTATTACTAGGTAAAAAGAGAAACTATTAGAGTTAACCTCTATTCACATGATAGCAAGCGTATAGCATAAAGTAGCAACTCCCGTGATGGCCGATTGATAACAAAATTTGTTCGAACATTCTCACAAAATAACAGAATGGACTGCTTATAAGATTCCAAGGAATTGAAGTCGCTGGGTAAGAACTAAGAAGTAAAACGTTTGTAGAGATGTCTTAATCATCTCATACTCGCAGTAGGTAGGTAATAATTATAAGTACAAAAGTTAGTACATATATATCTAGTTAATAAATCTATTCAAATTCTATTTTGGATTGTCAGTAAAAAGCCGGATTACAAAATCCTAAAGCAACGAATTTGTAATAAGCATGATATCCGTACAAAGTTTACCACCATTTAAGTCATAAAGAACGTTATAAGGCACGGCAGATCGTGAGATAAGTAGTGACATTTGAACTATATTTCACTATAACTACAGAGTTTTGCATGTCGAGTTGTACGCAGCTATCAGATCCAACGCACGTGTTGGCATTCTACCATTCTTCCTACCACGCCTTCCACGAAACGGTACATCTTGACCATAAGATAATTTGCTGGAACTTCATTAGTATGAAAATGTCGGGACGAATGCGTAGAGCACGCGTAGAAGTAGTTTGATGGAGTGATAAACTCTTGGGTGATCCGTGGTAGGTGGTTGAACCACAATCGAGGTATTTACTCTAATATAATAAGAAGTTTTTGAATGGAAGGAGATTTTGGATGAGGGTTACATGTTTTTCATTCTACTGCAAATCCTGATGCAGCGTAAAACAAAATGAAAGAACGATAAATATGCAAATCTATTGAAACATTTTTAATTTTGTTTTTGTGGAAACTTTTTTTTAAATAGGCAGGTAACATTAATAATTAAAGGGTCGCCACATATTCTTAAGAAAAATAAGAAAGTCAGTTAAGTTTATAATGACATTAAAATTTTATTTTTATTATAATATGTTTATATCACTATATGTTCAGAGCTCTAGTCTCCATGGCTTATATCTAATTAAGAAAGTTGATTAGGATTATTTTACAAAGGTATTTTCAGATTGAGCACATAGAGATATAAAAACAGCACAGTAGTTTTAAAGATCTTTAAATGTTGTTCATTTATCTTGTCTAATATAAAACTGAGATTACCATGACTCATTGCAAAACATGTAAAAATATGATTAAACGTGCACGCTTAGAAAGATGTACTCTACCATATAGATAGGGATTAGAAAACTGGCCTTTCATCTAGCTTCCTAGAAACTATTAAACTTAGCTATGTATGGTACGTGATTGCATGAATCCTTTGAGGTAGCCGCTTTCTTGTCTACGAGGTAAAGAAGCTTCTATACAACTGCGGATTGCATAACGTCATAGTATGGTACAAAGGTAAAAAGTATTATTGCAATGCTATTGGAAAGGCTTTGAACATCTTTTTTGTCAGCAGCTAGAGTATTGAGATTATTTGAAATCGGCGACTGCAATAAATACTTTTAACAGCAGGATCGTCGAATGATATGTTTTCCATTAGGTATTGATTGATGAAATAAAATATTATCAAATTAAAGTTGATTTTTACTGTCATTAAATTATTATATGGGCACAAACAAAAGCAGGTTGATATTGCTTCCTTGCTACTTTCCTTGATATTTAACCGCACATAACTTTCATCCACTACGTTTGGCAAGAGTAAATAAATATTAATGACATACAATTTCGCCACAAAGGCGGCAAACCTGTTACTTTGAGATAGCAGAAATATTTAAATTGTCCAATGATATCAATCCGCATCTAGAGGCATTCAACGTGAACTAAAACTCGTGCAGCTCGTATAATTTCTCCTTATAATCAAGATATCTCGTCGCTTTTTACCCAAGATGCACGTACAGTCTACACCTCCGGTATGTAGGCTCCGAGCATATGGTCATAAGAAATTGGAATGTCAATGATTACAAACGCAGGGAACTCGGTTTCGGTGCGAATAATTCGCGGCGTTGTTCAGCGCCGTTGTTAGCAATTGTCGCGCGGGCACAGCTTAACGATAGCATCGTGCCGACCAGTCGCCGGCGCCGCCAATCTAGATCGCGGCTACGGGCCAAAGACATGCCCTCGACGGATAAAGTCTTCACATGCGACGAGGCGACAAGCACCCGCGCAAGCACGCCTTTGAGAACCATTCGACACCGCCGATCGTGATGGCATCCTAGAACCTATCGCACTCGCTTTAACATCCACATTTTTTCATACGTCGTCGTTGCAATTCAGTGCACAACTTCATCCATTGATAATAAGCTCTCATTGTAATTCTCGTGCGAACGCGCCGCAAAAACACAAAGTATCGATCTGTATTGACGAAAATCTGTCATAATGGTCGCAACAAGAAAATCAATGCAATGCGCTGTATCGGAATGCCATTAACTGTTTTTTATGCACTGTGAGTTTCGTCACTGATGGTGTCGATATCGGACCTATAGGCGGTGGCCGAGCGGACGATGTCATATGAATTCTTAACTTTTTTAACATAAATATGCAATTAATTCGAGCAACAATACGGCTTGCGCGATGCACAATAATTATTATGATTAACAAGATATGAATTTATAACTTCATAAATGTTCGCGAAAATATAATGTCAAAACCTTTAGGTATGCTTTTTTATTTATTGGTATACAAGTATTAATGTGAATTACTCGGTCGATCAGATTAACGTTAAAAGAATTTCATCTTAAAAACATTTAAAATTCATGAGGATATTATTGGTAGAAAAGCATCATTCATCAAACGGAGCTTTCCACATCAAGAAATTCCTCTCCGAACATTGGATAAACGAAAAAGGTCGACAACGACGATCAAATTATAGTGTTTAACCGTTTTAATATAACGCTAAAAAATGTACGTAAAAGTTATAAAATGACGGACCTCATAATATATGTAGCGTTGCCTCCTGGCGGCCATTACTTAGGCGCAGGCTTGTTATTAAATTCGGCCTTATTTATTTATTTATGATCTTATGTGTACACTCAATGCGGTGGGATCCTCTCTTAATAACTAAATGTTGAACCATTTTTGCAATATGGCTTTTAATATAAAACGCCATAAAATGTAAATTGATTTATGATTTTCAAAAGTTTCCGCATTTTAAAAAAATCTTCCGAAGATGGATGTTTTTTTTCATACCATAGCAGACGACTGGGTTTGAAGCTCATGTGATAGTAAGCGACTACCACCGTCCATAGACATTTGCAGAGGTTACTTCTCTACAAATGTATTGTCACCTTTTTTGCATGATGAGAATAAAGAAAGAAATAACGACAGCAATAACGGAATTGATTGAGAAGGACGAGAAATCTTACAGGCCTTCTTTTAAGATACCAATAACGCCCAAAATTCTTATACGTAACAAAACTTAAGAAGCTAAAAATATACCCCAAAATGAATAGTCAGTACAGAACAAACCTCAAAAATCTACAAACATCCCAAAACGAGAGGTCAGTACAATCTCGTATACAAAGTCCAAAGGTCATCCCAAAATACGAATAAACAAAACAAACAAGACCAACTTGCAGTGTCCGCAGCAACACCTAGGCGTGAACATTCGATCCTCAACAATCGACGCTTAATTCGTACTTAATTACAGGGCGATAATAAAATATCGATTTGGAGAATATTCAAATGTATGGTACAGGTGTCTGGACCCGCCCAGCCCTCGAGCTCTCCACACTCAATAACAGTTATATGTTAAATGTTTTATTATTATTATTCCGTATTTACGTATTCCTATTATTTTGTGGATGACTTCATCACTTTTTTATTGGAACAGACAAGAAATTTCTTAATTGTCATAAGATCTATATTAGAGTTGTTTATCTTTGAAATTGTTTAAATGAAAACACTTACTTCGTAGGACAAAATATAAGTTAATAGGAAAATTGATAAATATCAAAAGTAGTGTTTCTAGTGATCTCAAGAATCTAGTAGATTTAGGTTTGATCGAAATTACTAAGATCACTTTTAAATAATAAGTTATTAAAGAACATAATATCAAGGATCTATCATAAAAATATTTTCTACATGGCCTTTAGCTTAATTTTTATCTAAGTAAGTATATTCTTTAAACATATTGGATTCTTGCTCATTAGTTTTTCTTTACACATTATAATTATGTCCTCTGAAGTTTAATTTTATAGCCTGTAAGATTAGATCTTCAAACAAAATTAAACATTCAATAAAATAAACTTTAAATAGCAACTACCGTTTGAGCTTTTGCTCAACGCAAATCGTATGCGAGTTCAGTTAAGGCACAGTTGATATCTTTCAGATTTATCTCTTAAAACCTACTCGGCTTTCTCGGATCGTTTACAACATTAGCGGGCAGATGCATCGTGCACGAAGTGAGTTTTCCAATAATTTCATACTCAACGAGACTCGATCGAAAAGTTTCTGTATCGCTACGTCCATCTCTCGCCTTGGGCTCTCTACAGCCCTTATTAAATGCAAAATATCGTTGTGCTCGTTAATATTGTAGTAATTGTGATTTCTATTTCGTAGATTTCGTTATATGAAGTTCATGATTTTTTTGTGTAGCGTTACTGGAAATATGTTCAAAAACATAAAATATATTTCATAGTTTTACAACTATGAAATATATTTTTTATGTTTGCAATACATGATCTTCGATAGCCATGTCCATAACTCATTTTTAAGTAACAAAAATAAGTATACTGATCAACCAAGTAACTAAATGCACGAATAAAGGACAGAAATATTCGGTATATATATTTTGATTGAGAATAAATTCACTACCTATATGTAATGTATACTTACACTAAATTCGAATGAGCATAATCTAGAATGTAGCGCTTAATATTTTAATACAATTTGCTTCATATTAAGTTAATGTCAATATAACCATTTGCATACACTCGTTTATATAGTATTTGAGAATATTTATTTTATAGCTGAACAGTTGCCATAATTTTGATGTAATAAGGTGCTCATTGATTGTAGATGCTATCTTAATATATTACCAACATAATAGTTTCTACGCTTATAAAATATACCTAATGTATATACGATGGTATCATTGAAATTCGAACGAGTTTGAGAGAAAACAGCTATTTCACACGACACTTGATGCAATGCAATTAACGCAACCATTTGTGGTTCGCATAAATATCGAATATTCATTTATCCTGTTAAGTTATTCGAAAACTAATTGTACTATCCGTTTCCCACTTCATAAGTCAGCGATGAGGCGCTTGTAGGCGGAGTCGATGGTACGATGCTTGGCCCTTCGACCACGATGAATCAAATCTTCGTCCGAACTTATCTAACGCCAACACAGATTTAGACATTAACCGATTTATGGATGCTGCAACTCCTTGAAAATATATGAACTTATGAAGAAATTCTGTATTACTTATACCTAGTATAATAGACTGAATAAAATTATAAAAGGACGATACCTAAATACTGAGGTATGTATACTCCCAGACGTTCAAAGCAATATTATCAGCATTATTTTAATTTTAATAGTTAGTTACAAATGACATATATACTCTACCATAATTAATATCCGACTCTACATATTGCTCTATCTCCTACATTATGATGGTAATGAGGAAAAATGCAACGAAAGTAATGCATTAAATTTATAAATGTTTTAATACCTACCTATATGTTTTCTTTACTACCACACTTTTGAAATTAAAAGTACATAATATATAGATGATTGTGGTTATAAAACGATGTAAACGATGCACATTTAATGTTTATAATTTAATTACTGACAATGGTTGAAGCATTTACATCTGTCACAATTATTAAAACACACCTGCGCAGGCGCAGCGCATTTACATAAACGAAATCGGCCCGTAGAAACGGAATTCTGTATATCCATAAACGTAGCTGGCAGCATACCGAGGCCCATACTTAAAAACAAAATTAAAGGGGATAGCCGTACGATAATATGAATTAAAAATAATAAAACAAAAAAATAGGAGTCACGGATCGCCTCGGGAGTTTTTTTAGTTTTTTTCAAACGATGCCTGCGAACACTGGACGGTATCTCCTGACAATATCTTTGACGAGTTTTTTATGCGGCATTATTTTTAAATGAACAGATTATAAATGGTTGTTTGGCGATTTAACGCCCAATCTAATTAGGTAAATGATAT
>CAJQZM010038463.1:24774-40830 GCA_907164665.1 Colias nastes | reverse complement strand
GAAAGATTTTCGAATTCATTTTATAAAATAATATTATAAGATGACTGAATGATATTTTTAAACGAAATTTTTATTTGCCCTTCTCTCCTATTTAAATAAACTAAAAATAGTAACTTTTCAATTTTTATTTTTAAATAGTGAAGACGAGGGAGAAAATAAGAAATTAAGGATGTACCAGGAATTCTTGCGAAAACCAATTCGAGAGCAAATAACATGGGCTTCCCATTATCTTGAACCTGAAAGGGAGGACGAAAAAACGCTTGTTAAAAAAGCTGATGATTTAACAAATAGAGTAAGATTGATGATCTTCATTTATTTTTATGAAACACAAATGCAAGATTTACACAGCGCCATTCAATTGTTTCAAATTGTTATTTGACGGCATTTATTGAATAAGTATTTTAAATAAAAGTATGTGTTTAATATACTAAAATTGATAAATACAAAACACGCATATTTTAAATTGCTATTATTTTTCAAACACGAGGGCCAAATTTGACCCGTTACATTAATTAAGTAATAGTCCTAAATTGTATCTAGGTATCTAAATAAAAGGTATCTTAAATCATAAAATAAAATCTAAAAAAATAAAAGGTATCTAAAATCACAGTATTAATGCAATTCACATAACATTGGCTTAAAAATTAACCCACGTGTCATTAGCAAAAATAAACAACTGACTCAATAAATAAAACACATTGTAAATGTATTGCCAGGATACAATATTGCATACAAAGTGAGCAATGTAAATATGTTAGGTTGAAAATAATTGAATTCCATTTTATGTTGAATGGAATTATCAGGGAATGAAATCATATATAGACTTCAAAATATTTTTCAAACGATTTAATTCACGAGTTTGACTTATTTCTGTTCGAAGGTATAAATAATAATAACAACTTTTTCAATATAATAAATAGGGTTTTTATAAGCTTTACATCAAGAGAGTTGTTTGTATACCAATGTATGATAATCTATACTAATATTATACAGAGGAAAGGTTTGTAATTATGTATGTATGTATGTATGGTTTTCACGCATAAACTACTGGACCGATTTAAAAAATTCTTTCACCTTTAGAAAGCTGCATCTTCACTGAGCAACATAGACTATATTGCATTTTCAAAAAAATTTGAGATCCTTACCAAAAATGCTATAATGAACCCAAGGTGTAAAAAATTCCTTAATAAAAATTCTGTCATCACGTGCGCTGCGGAATCTATTCCTTGAAGTACGAGGATGGTTCTTATGAAAAAAAACGTAAACATGTAGGTACCACGGGCGAAGCCGGGGCAGACCGCTAGTTATAATTAATATGGAAGATGTATCGTACATAACCAATATTAACCTTTATTACCTGTTTATCTTACAACATAATCGTCTTATGTATTTATTCTAAGATAAGAAAAGAAGGATCAAGTGAAGTACTTTGATTTAGTAGTTTCCTTATGAGTACACAATAATGCTAATTATAAATATTTATTAACATTGCAGATAGCAGATGAGTTTTGTGATTATATGAAAGAGCTGGGTGGTGATCAACAATCACAATTATTTACACCAAGAGCTATAAAAGAACTATTCCAGGTACCGTAGTGAAAAATCTATGGGTTATAATTTTAAGGCAAATTAATCAGAACCAAAAGGTTTTGTTAGTGCAATAAGTTTTTTTTTCAGTCTTGGAACTATAACAATCACATTAATATCATTATAATTATACAATCTTATACAATACGATATACAGCTAATAAAAAGTAAATTACCTACTATGGAAGATTAACAAAAACTCATGTTATGATTGATAGCTTTTGCATCCTTTTGTTCTACAAAAACAGTACAGGTTTACCTTCAATTTAAAATTAAAAAAAAATAATAATTTGTTTTGATTTACTTCGCCTACCTGAACTATTATAGGACAGGATGATCCCTAAAATGGTGACTGTTGCAAAAGTGCCTAGAAAAAAATTCTGAGCTAATTTTATTACAGATCGAGTTTGATACCCACGTAGCCCGAAGTCTTCAAGTGGTACCAAAAGAACTTCCCTCTGTCAATGAACGTATTGCCAAAGTTACGGATAATCCCGAGGTAAATGAATTATATTTGAAATAATGTTCTATATAAAATAATAGTAGGTACTAGTTCTATTCTAATAATATCTATCCTAATATCTATCCTAATCTTGGAAAATCCTGTCGCGCCTTTGTTTTGCGTTGATTGACGTCAAATGTTAGATTGCTGAAAACAGAGTGGCTTATATAGTAAAATAAGAGTGTTGTTTTCACTGTTTTTAAGCCTTTTCTCTCTATAAAAACTTTTCTTGTGGCAGTATAAAAAATGTACTCATTTTCGAGTTTTATGCTTACCCATTTGGCAATTCACTTTTATTCCATTGAAAAGTTACATTTGGGGTTGCGTTTTTTAGAGGACGCAATTTTATTTTTTTGATGTGTAGGGGGGGTCAGTGTGAAGCTATCACCAAGTTTGTGGGGTCACCACCCTTGTCCCACGGCCGCCATCTTGAAAATAGCGGTTGAAATGGTTTTTACGATATATCTCTTAAACTATTTATCTGATAATAAAACAATGTTAACATTATTTGTTGCAAATTAAATTATCTACAACTTAGGTTCAGTAACTTTTTGTCGTAGAACTATAAATAAAAAAGTTATAAGCGAAAATGTTCAGAAATTAGAGATGTTTATATTTTTCAATAAAACTTTTTTTTTTATAAGTTTACGAAGAAATTATATCAGACCATTTTTGTGGATTGTTTTTCGAAGAACAACTTTTATTTACAACATTTTTTCATTAAGTAAATAGCTAAGGTTTTACAGCCCTCCGAAGTGAGTACTATTTTAAGTACTCTATACTATACAGAATACGATATATTATGTGTGTACTAATAATAATTTGCCACCAGTAATTATTATTTTTTTGTTATTATAATATTTTTAATAATTAATTTTACAATATTATTAATAATTAATTATTGAATCTTTTCCCCACCACCCAGGAGGTAGAGTCTGGAAGTGCGTTTCTTTTTAACGTCGAAAAGCAGGGCTGAAATGTTCTGCAGTGTGCTTCCATTGTTGTGGAGTCTGGGAAAAGAGCCAATAGCCAATATATTATGTATAGTTACTACTGAAAAATAGTACTCACTTCGGAGCGCTGTAAAACCTTAGCTATTGACGTAATGAAAAAATGTTGTATATAAAAGTTGTTCCTCGAAAAACAATCTACAAAAATGGTCTTATATCATTTCTTCGTAAAATGATAAAAAAAAGTTTTATTGAAAAATATAAATAGCTCTAATTTCTGAACATTTTCGCTTATAACTTTTTTATTTATAGTTCTACGACAAAAAGTTACTGAACCTAAGTTGTAGAGAATTTAATTTGCAACAAATAATGCTAACATTGTTTTATTATCAGATAAATAGTTTAAGAGATATATCGTAAAAACCATTTCAACCGCTATTTTCAAGATGGCGGCCGTGGGACAAGGGTGGCGACCCCACAAACTTGGTTTTAGCTTCACACTGACCCCCCCTACACATCAAAAAAATAAAATTGCGTCCTCTAAAAAACGCAAGGTTAGGCCTAAAAAATGTAACTTTTCAATGGACTATTTTATTTATATATAGATTACAATTACAACTTATTTGAAATTAAAACACACGTGACACTTATCTATATCTTTATATCATAAAATAAGAATTCATAGAAAGTAGAGTTTAGAATTTGAACTTTGCTTTGACAGAAGTCACGATACGCTGCCCTTGACCGAGAGATATCGAAAGACATCAAAGCGGAGGGTCGTAAAGACCGCGTGAGATGTTTCGGCCGCACGTTGCCTAAAAGAGAGCAGTGGCGGACCCCCCGCAATGACACTAAGACCCAATGGAGGTCAGCGCGACACGTCCCCAGAGATCTTGTAACTTTGAAAACTGTCTGGGAAGGTATCACTAACCTTAGGTGAGCGTTAACACACAACGTAAAATAGAAAGTCATAGGTCAGGACTCGATAGTTGATTTATAATTGATTCATGATTTAGCAGTAACATTCATGAGTACAGAAACGCCGATCATGCATTCCATTGATCTGCAATGTAATAAGCCAATAGGTAATATACATATTACGATGTACTTTGAAATTTCGTGTGATTTGCTTTTAGTTAATTTTTTACTTAGGTATAATAATTTGCTAAAAGACCACTACTTTTCCTTGCTATAGATTTTATTATTATCATCCTTTTTTTTTCCTTACTTTTTGTTGCTTGCTGACGTCATCAAACATTGTTTTTTGTATAAATTTATTGTCTTTGTGCTATAATATATTTATGTTTATGTATTCTATTTATATAATATGTATGTATAGTTTATTACATTATCATATGTATGTATATATTGTGTATTTTATTTATTTGTATTATAATTTATGCATATATATATATATAGTAGGTATCTTTGATACTTAAATAATTTTATTTATTTATTAGGCATAATTATTATCATTATTCTTTTTTTCTTCTTTTTGCACTATCCCATTAACTTCATACATTTCCTTTCCCATCAGGTTGCCTGGTAGAGATTGCTGCTCAGCAATAAGGCCGCCTCTTGTACAAACTATGCCTTTCTTTTGTATTTTAATGTTATTTTGTCCTAATTTTGTTTGTGCAATAAAGTGTTATAAATAAATAAATAAATAAATAAATAGTTCAAAATAAATGTTTAATGGGAACATAATTTTGTTTCACGTCGTTCACCTTTAATTGACTTGTTCTTGGTTTTTATTCGAAACTTACCGTGTTTATGATCTATGAATTAATGAACTTAACAACTTTAATCCAATAAAACCTATTACAGGAGCGTAAAAGAATATTGTCGTTGGATGATCGAACACCCGGAGTACCGTAGAGCTCCGTATTTAAAAAGCCTTGGTATGTTTGACCATGGAGTGTTAGATGCCAGACTGACATTCGAGTTGCAGCCAGATATCAACCCACCAGTATCGCATACAGATATACCTGCACCTATTGAACATATTCGAAAACGCCTCTCTGAATTAGCAGACTTGAACTAAAAAAATCATGTTACCCGAAATTCAAAACTATGGAATACCACCGGAAAATAAACAAGGATTTAGTTTTATACTTGATTTTTAAAACACTAAGGGCCGATTTTTCAATGCTTGGATAAAACTTATTCGTCGAATAATGTATAAAACTATCATTTTAAAAACGTATTCTAATTGCCCATATTTGACAGATACGGATAAGTTTTATCCAAGCATTGAAAAATCGGCCCTAAGTGAATAAAAGTAATCTTTCAGTTATTCTTTATTATTTTCGTCTTATTTTTCGTCATAAAAAATTGTTGAATGAAAAATATTAATATTGACAAATACAAATATTCATTCATGGAACGCAGCAAGGGGCTTTCATAGAAGACTTCCTTTCATCGCTGTAGGAACGTTTTGCAATGCGTGGCCCCTTCCTATGTACCTAACTACCTACCAAAATATTCGCCCCCACGATTTATGTCATTTTTTGGATTAAAAGAATATAAGACATCGGGTTTGGAAAAGCCACGCCAGCTAGTCGTAATCTTAGATTAGACTTAATTATAAAGCTTATGACCTTTGAAGTAATCGCATTCAGTCTTTCTACTTCCGTATTTAATTGTTATTTGGTTATGCAAACACGTGCCGCAGTAGCTACGTAATACATCTTAGAGCATACATAGTATATTATCTGTGCTAATACTGAGATACAATTGAATAACCTTATTACAAGAAGGTATATAAAGTTAAGGCTTATACGCCAATCAGAAACACCAAAATGCCGTCACAAATAATGCTAGTGCATTTAAATATTTTATTATATTATTTTGTACACTTTTCTGTAAGCATTTATAAATATTATTAACAAATACTTGCAGTAGGTAACTATAAACATAGATAATTTACGATATTTGTAACATAATATGAAATATTAATAAGCTATGAAAATAAATAAGAGAAAAAATACAAAAACGTAGTAGCAAATTAACTTCGATAGAACAGTAACCTGAAATAGCGGTTTTGTAACAATAAAACACCTGTAAAAATTGAGATATCGTAAAGATAAGAAATGATAGTTTGTACCCACGGTAATATGTTGAATATAGTATAAGAGGAGACTTAAATGGTATTAATCGTGTTTATGTCGCATATCGCAATACCTGAGGTGTACGATATTAATTTAATTCAGTGGTTCTGATATATAAATCAAAATGTCTTCAAAGGACGAACGGAAAACTGAAACAGAATTTGAAGAAGTTTTAAACCGTGAAGTAGGACCATTTGGCAAGTTTCAGCTGATAAACATACTTCTAATGGGACTACCTGCAATTGCCTCTGGATTCCTAGCTGGGGATTATAATTTTGCTGCAGCCAGACTCCCCTTTCGGTGTGCTATTCCAGAATGCGATGGTGACTCTCCTGTGTATGCAACTGATTGGATACTAAATGCAATCCCCGAAACAGCAACAGGCTTCGCAGACTGCACCCGATATGCCAGCCTTCACAATACTTCAGACATTCCAATCAACACGTGTCCTGTTGAACTATTCGATAAAAGTAAAATCATACCATGTGACGGTTTTGTTTATGAAAGAACAAACTCTTTAGTTTACGATTTTGGACTTGAGTGTCAAGAGTGGATTCGTACTTTATCAATAACATTAAATAGTGTCGGAGCCATGGTTGCACTCCCGGTAGCGGGATGGGTGTCTGACTACTTTGGGCGCCGCGTATCAATTGTTCTGTTTGCCTTCAACGTTGTCGTTATCGGTATCATAAAAGCATTCTCCACTAACTATATAATGTATCTTGTAACGCAATTTTTACATACTGCACTGGGTGGTGGTGTGTTTAGTGCAGCATATATATTAGCTGCAGAAATCGTAGGTCCAAAATATCGAGTCACTGCTAGTGTTCTAATGTCCACAATGTTTGCTTTGGGTCTCGCTTTGGTAGGCGCAATAGCTTCTGCTGTATCTTATTGGCGACATCTTACCTTAATATATTTCGTACCGATGACATTGATATTATCATATTATTGGATTCTGTGCGAGAGTCATCGATGGTTGCTAAGTAAACATAAGAATGATAAGGCTAAGATAGCGTTAGAACGTGCAGCGAATCTAAACGGTAAAAAGATATCCGAACAAGCAATGGTTTTTCTACTATCAGCCATACCGCGTAACATTGAAACAGAAAAGAGTAAAAATCTAATCATACGTGTTCTTAAATCACCAGTTATGTTAAGGAGGAGTTGTACAACACCTATATACTGGATCGCGACTACGTTTATATATTATGGTATGACAATTAACTCAGTGAGTTTGTCCGGAAATATGTATGTAAATTATATACTTGTTGCTTTAGTAGAAATCCCAGGATATTGGACGGCCTACTTCACATTGGATAGGATAGGTCGTAGAATGACATTATTTTCAGGTTTTGCGTTATGTGCTGTGTGCTGTATGGGATTTGCTTTTACTCCTCACTCACGTTACGGTTTATCATTATTTATTTACTTAGTAGGCAAATATTGTACTGGTCTTATCATTACATCTGTGTATTTATTTACCTCAGAATTATATCCTACGAGGCACCGACATTCGTTCCTTGGATTTTCTTCAATGTTAGGTCGACTGGGAACTGTAATAGCATCTTTTACTCCACCTTTAATGGATTATTGGATTGGTATTCCATCAATCATGTTCGGGACAGTCTGCATAATAACAGCCCTTTTAGTACTTACACAACCGGAAACACTAGGCCAAAAGGTACCCGACACTTTTGAAGATGCCGAAGTATTAGGAAAGGTCTGATTAATAAATGCCTTTTATTGTGACACAGTTTTAGTATGGAGTGGTTTGATGGTTTCTATGCAATGTTTTTCCTCAGCAAACATGTTTGTGGGTAGAACTATTGAATATTTTTCGTTATATTCGGCGATAAACGCCCTTAAATAGTCTAAAGCATGTTTTTATCGATTTATAAAGTACATATTTTTACATTTAGTAAAAACATATTTGAATGCAGCAAATATGTTTACAATAAAATTTATCACACAAGGATTTTATATCATGTTATAAAATGATCTCCAACATAATTTGTATTAAAGAAGCTAATAAATAAATAAAAAAATGGAAAATGATGGTGTATTTTTATTGTTACCAATTCAACTAATTTAATTATTTCTCACAATAACTATAGATATCAATTTATTTGAATCCAATCGTTTTCTTATTCATTTTATGGATAGAACTATTAGTTAAATAAGTAATTGGGAATTTCTAGACTTAAAATCCTTTACAAATACAATAATCGAATTATAGGGCAGGGAACACAATTTTATAATTTGCTTTTACATTTTGTATTGTAAGAAAAGCGACATCTACCATTTTTATAAAAAGTTAGGTTAGGTGAGACTGAAATACATATTATACATTAAGCGCCATCTTGAAGTAATTATTGTAACTATTTATCAATCTATAATGTTTATGCTTGTTCGACGTTAGGGAGATATATCATAGATGGCGCTGTAATAAATAAGCAGTAAAAAGAATCAAGCCATTTTAGAATTATAGATGGCGTAATATACAAACTATATATATTTTTTTTAATTATACAGTTTCCAATTTCTATATATGTATGTATTAATTCTTTAAATACAAGAACAAATTGTTCCATACGATATTAATTTACTCTACCAATTACATAAGTATCTTATAAATGTATTTTAAGGAGATTTACAGATGTACAGGTACACCTATTACTATGTAGTAGGTAGGTCTACCTGTTCTATAATCCATATAAAAATAATTAAACTTTATGAATCACGAAAATTACCAGTATTTAAAACAAAATACAATATTTATATTTTGAAACTATGTAGGTTCACATGCTTTGAAAGAGATTAGGTTTAGTTAGGTATTTCCAAAGATTGTAATCCTATACTATATTACAGCTTATGATAAGTTTTGTTTGGAAAACCCTAGTGACATAGTAATATATTATCCTTCTAGGTGTATGCGATAAATCCAAGAAGTTTATAGATAAATCCATAGTAATATAAGAAACATAGGTAAGTAAAAAAGAACATAGATAAGTGATAAGTGCTACTAATATATAAGAGAGATATTGTTTTTTACTTTATATTAATTTGTAACTTTCATTGTTATACTGATAACATTATGCTGACAATAAATATGTTATCGTTCCTTTATTTTTAGATATTTAATATGTCTTTTATAATTTCCTAGAAGCACTTCAGTAGAATATCGTCTTCGCTGGCATTTGTTATTATTATCCTATCTAATTGTGTTTCAAGAAATAGATACCCTTGTTACAGTCTCTGATTATTTATTTAAAATACTTTAGCTTGGAAATGCACAATTAAGTCCTTTGTTTTGATTGTGATGTAAAGTGAGAATCAAGTTTTGACTTACGGTATATTATGTAGATAAAAAATAAAATTATTGTAGTTAATTATTGGTCTTAAACGATACGAGCACTACAACCACATGCTAGAACCGTAGATCTCAGATCAACTTCTAAGTGATGTGAACAGTGAGTGCTCATGGCTTTGCTACTGGTTGTAAAATCACTTTCAGACAATTTTTGGGCTAAGAAGAATAAAGAATTTAAACGTCTGCTTGACATTGATGTAGTACCTCTATTCTTTATTGCGTTTTGTGCTATTTACATTTTATCATAACTATGTCTTGTGGAAAACGACCTCTTGTAAAGAATTGGGATAAACCAAAAAAATTGCGAGTTATCACTGCATCTAAATATGAACAAAATGAGGCGTCCGTTAAAGTTCATTGGAAAAACGTTATACGTACTTTGGAGTTGTCATACAAAGATGAACAGGTTACTTTTCTCTATACAAAGATATTAACGTAATCCGAACTAGTGTTAATTATAAAAAGTATAACGAAATTATGCAGAGCTCGACTCGACTCTACCAAATCTAATCTACAATTACATTTAAACTGGGTATGTTTAAAAGTGTTAAGTCTAACTTTTTTTTTATAAGTAATGAATATTATAAGCTATTCAATGCCAAGAGTAGGTTTAGGTATCTATTCTTTTGTTTATCTCGTAGTCGGCAAAGGAGCGACTAATGGTAACCGCCATCGCCCACGAACATTTCAGAAGCCCGCCACAGAAAATGTGTTAAAAGACAGAAACTTAACTTTATGTGGAAGAATTGATGTAGGAAATAAAGGATAGGATTGAGAAGGCTAAGGAAGAGGGCCAGTCGCTCCTCCACTCCTCGAACGAAACACGTTAGCATTCACGTGCTTCTTTCTATTTGACGTCGATCTTCTGTCTTTCTATTTGAGTAATTGATATTTATGCGGATATCACTCACTGCAATAAACTGTCATAAAAATTTGATTTGCGCCCTTGTTATCTTGAGTTATAAAATTATTTAAAGTTCGTATTTTCCAAGAGTCATAATTCTGTTCATTTTATTATTCATTATCAGTACTATTGTTCTTATTTTGTATGAAACAAGATTCTATAACGGTGATTATAAATTGTGAATAAAGCTACTATAAAGATAAAGTACCTATCACGCTGAAATGGAACGTAAGATAAACGGTGGAAAATATTTATGATATTGACAATATTCCAAATATAGTTTGCTCCAATAAATTACATATATAATGAAATTGTCACCCTGACTCAGCATGGGTAGATTATCTTTATAAGTTTAAATTTCTAACAATTATTATCCTTACCCAAGCGGTGATACCTACACTCAACAAATTAAAAATCGTTATAATCCTTTCAGCCGTTCTTGAGAGGTGTGTGTGTGACACGACTTTCTTTTATACATAAAATAGATAGATATTATTATGTAATATCTGTAAAATGTGTGTCTTTGTTCTAAGACAAAATCTTCATATTTTATAACTCCATGAGTATAACGCGCGTTTTAAATAAGAATGACTTCTTCCTTAAAAATAAACAAAAAGCTTCTGACGAGAGCTTTTATAATAGGGCCTCTTATTCTCAAATAATTATATCTACGCAAAAGGACAAAGCAGGAATTATTATTAATAATTCTTATCGAGTATTTTACACGTTTCTGGTATAGTAATACAATTTATATTAAGTCCTATACTAGAATAGATAATAACAATGTGAACTACAGTGGAGTGATGTTTTAATAAAAACTTGCGTCCAGTTATCTTACCAAATCTTAATGTAAACTTTATCAAAAAATCATATAAATATTAAGATATAAAATAAAGATTGTCCTTCTGCACAATATTTTACACATGCCTAAATATAATTAATGAATCATTTAAATTGTATTTTATTTGTCAGTTTGATCTGAACTAAATGATTCTTTCTTTTCTAAAATAAAGCTACTAATTGTACTTACTCAAAACTATTATTAACCAAACCTATAACAGTTCTGGGATTCACATTACCAAGACGTTCGAGAGTTGGTGGGGCCGGTGATCTTCAAGAGAATCACTAAGATATTCAATCTGCCAGCAGACGATAAGCCTTACGAACCGCTGTCGGAAACATCGTCGCCTGAACCTTCGGAATTGTTTTATCGCACAACTGCGACTTCACAGGTAAATAATTATTATTTCGAATATGTACTGGAAAAGTCTTTTTGTATTTAAAGGGGTGTTTTATTATTTAATCACCTACACATACTAAGTACACAATTCTTTACATGTTAGCTGCTGAGTTTTTATAATTTTTCTCTTTATTTGTGCATAAATCTGGCCAATTCACATGATTTTAGCCATCGCTATTAGGTTTTGATTCCAATTAAATTATCATCATAAACACGAAGGTTTTATAGTATAATTGTAAATCCATTGCAAAATCTAGCTGACGTATGTATGTATGTATGAAAGAGAAACAGAAGTAGGCCAATATCTCAATGCCTTAATTAGATAAGATTGTGTAGGGTTTTAGTGTAATACTTATGAGGTTATTTCTTTTTTCTTGTGTACGATTATAATTTTATTATTTTATAGAATCGCATGCAACCCACTTATTCAATGAGCGATTTCGATACATCAATGTATGATGAAATAGAGGAAGAAGATGAGGGTATACTGGATGAGCAATCAGAAATATGGAGCGAATCATCTATGCAATCTGCTGATTTAAGAAAATCATCTCGATCCAAATCAATGACCAGATCGAAATCGATGACTAGATCAATGAGTACAACAAAAGCTCAAAGAAAATCAATGTCGAAATCATTTTCCCGGTTGATGTCAAAAGGGATAGTGAAATCAACGTCGAGGCAATCTAGAGCTTTCAAGTCTGAACTATCTTTGGCTGATGAATCTGCTCATTCATCGGATGATTTGATAGTTCACGCCAGCTCGATGGCAGGCAGGTAAGAAGGTATAAGTCATCAGTCATCACGGTTATAACGTTCCTGAGAAGTATTCAGTATTAGATTCTAGACATGTTTACTTTACAATTTTTATTGCTGCGCTTTGATAGAATGTTCAATTTAAGTATGTTTTATTTTTATATTGATCAAAAAAACGGTTTTTTTATAGAGAGGTAGAGAGGTAGAGCGGGTCAACAAGCATAATAATTATTTACAATAATTACAATTATTGTACCCGAGGAAAGCCGGGCAGGTCGCTAGTATTTATTGGCATGAAATAAAAAGCTTATCCCCTGTCTGTTTTAAAATAAATTAGTCGAAAGCATATGTCATTGTGTATAATTTTATAACACAAATTGTTAGTTAACAAGTAATACATATTTCTTGTAAACTGCAGACGTTCACCATTTCGAAAATTAGTAAGAAATCCGCATTTTGATATGCTGTACTGTAATAAATCAGAAACGGATATGATTAAATGGAATTCGAAGTACAAACAGAAAGCGTTTGAAGTCTCCGCGTCTGATGAATTTAGTAAGAAAGCGGAAATTTTAACTAAGAAGGTAAAGCTGATTCACTTGTTCGCAGCCATAGCGGAAATAAAACAATTTCAGCTTAGATTATTAGAAATTTAGTAGATTTAGATTACGCTAGATTTAGATACTTAAGAAGCAAATCAGATAAAGATTACATTTGTTATTTTATTTTCATTAATTAAAAATCCAATTTACAGATTGCGAAGGAATTTTATGATTGGTGGGTTGGATTGGGTAACGTCGAATTCAAGAGTGAAATAAAACGTCCTGAAGATATTGAAGATCTATTCCAAGTAATGTATCGATCTTATTTCATAAACCAGAGCGAACATTTCCACTATAATTTCTCTAGCATATTATGTAATTAACTTGATCTTATCATGCAAAGTAAAACGCAATAATTGTAGGTATGGTTCGACGAACACGCTTCCAGAGGACTTGTATTAGATCCAAGAATTCTCCCGTGCGTGTTACAAAGTATTGCTGAGTATGTTGGAGTTAAAAAGGTATTATTTTTATATTTCTTAATAAATATTTACAGCATTACATTTTATGTATTATATTCATATTTATTCCAAGAATTATAATATTGTACGACACAAACATAAATTTTTTGTTCCATTAAAAATTGTTTGTTCTGATGACACGATTTTTTTATTTGACGCGTTACCCAGAAATCTTAATCTTACATTTTTCTCCATTATTAGTTTGTGATTATGTTGTTCTCGTTTGTTCAATAATTCATGTCAACATTATCTACATTTATACGAAAATATTTAACCTTAAATCACCTTTATACGTAGATTTCTCATGTCGTCAAACTTTTTGGTTCTTACTTTATGACTTAAAATCTCATAGGATAGCTGTTCAATCAGTATAATATGTATAAGGTATTGAGAAAAAATAGGCCGTTTGTTTGCTTTTTCTATAAACTAAAGAATAATTTTACTTAGGCTGCTTGCCCGAGCGTATTGAAGCGGCAAATAGCACATGATATTCATGCCGAGACGAGTCCAGCTCACACCAGAGCGTTCGGAACCTGTCTACCGCAGAAGAGTAAACACATTCCGCCCAAGAACAATACCATGGAGATGTGGCACTCGGTGGAGATACCGGAAGATTTGAAATCAATGGCGTGTGTCTGGGATGACATACAGCACCTCACGTAAGTGTTATAGTTAAAATCGGTCCAGAGGTTCCTGAGATTAGTGCGTTCAAACAAACAGACTCTTCAACTTTCTACTATTTAGTTTTCTGTGTATTATTAATGGCGTATAGAAATAGCAATAATGATCCTTTGGAAAAACAGTATCGTTATCAAATTATTTTAGTTTTATTCTTATAAATTAGTATTAAGATTAAGTACATGTTATCTAAATAAAGAAATAATAATAATAATTTGGATAGTTCGTATTAGGTGCTCATAATTTTCGTCAATAATATGCCCATCGTGTCTTTTAATCTTATCATTAAAGAATTAAATATTTGCAATCATTAAATAGTTTAGACAGCAGTATCTGCTCTACATTTAATGTTCTAGATATTCAGCAAACAATCCACTGTGTATAAATTTATAAAGAATAGAAAAAATTCGATCGCTCTGGCGGATCTTGTGTGGCTGAGTTGGTCAAGCATCCGCCCCGGATTGGCGTGAAAGGATGCGGATTCGAGTTCCTCCTCGTGATCGAATTTTTTCTATTGTTTATAAATTTATATTTATAAAGCATTTGAATGCCATAAAAGCAAAAATATCAAATTCAATCCAATGTTTGTTAAAATTCCTGCATTTCAGGTCAACTAAAGCTTTCCATAAATGGCTTAAAATTCGACCACATTTGCCGATGCCGCCTTTCTTCAAATCATTGGAAGCGCCTGGCGAGAAGAAGCAACCGTTTGTTGTGCCATCTGACTTCGTCGTTAAAGATAAAGCTTCCTCGATATCCACACAGGAGCTCGCTCTTCCCGTCTCTGAGTTTGATCTGGAATTAAAGGAAGTTCTTAGCAGGCTCCTGAATGAATAGTTTGCAAATACATGATTTGTTATAGGACATGAATAAATTATAAAAGTAAAATATGTTTTTTTTTTGTCACCTTAGTATACAACAAAACAAAGAGCATAATATTATATCGTATTCAATAAACGGAAATATTAAAATATCAGACATAACATAGTATTAGATAATATCTATGAATGGTAATAGACACATCAATCACAATAATAATTGAACTTTAAAATGGATATCTATTAAATCGTCTAAATACAAAAACTAATCTGATGAGGGGGTAAATTTTGATGACAAACAATTCAACCATCTGATTCAAATCTAATCAGAAATTTAAATATGTATATAGATATGTATATTACACAAATATTACATGTCAATGGTTGGTAACCTTCATCCATACTAATATAATAAATGCGAAAGTAACTCTGTCTGTCTGTCTGTTACTCAATCACGCCTAAACTACTGAACCAATTTTCATGAAATTTGGTATGGAGATATTTTGATACCCGAGAAAGGACATAGGCTACTTTTTATCCCCGGAAAATGACGCAATCCCGGAAATCCCACGGGAACGGGAACTATGCGGGTTTTTCTTTGACAGCGCGGGCGAAGCCGAGGGCGGAAACCTAGATAATAATAAACGAAGTGTCTAGTCGTCCGCTAAACGGATGAATAAAATAAATTAGTCGTCCGATTACCGGATGAATAAAATAATTTAATCGTCCGATTACCGGATGAATAAAATAATTTAATCGTCCGATTATTCGGATTACTAGATAACCTTTTAACACTAAAGCTAGTTGGGTTGGACTAAAGCAAAGGGGGCGCAGTAAATTTTTGATGGAGTTGGTGTCATTATAACACCTATTTATTATTGTTTTATCGTAAAGATTACGCTAATATAAGCATGTTTTATAGGAACAACTTTTCTCTAAAATCAAAAATGGCCGGGATATTCGCCCTCAATTCGTTAGGTTAGGTTTAGGTTAGGTTAGCCTTTAGGTTAGGTTAGGTTAGGTTTCTTAAAAAAAAACTACACAGAAATAGGAGCCCCGCGAAGCGGGGCTCCGT
>CAJQZM010038463.1:0-11558 GCA_907164665.1 Colias nastes | reverse complement strand
ATTCTTTAATCATAATCTTTTTATGTTTAACGTTATTTGGCCGATAAAAGTTAAACATATAAAGTTATCATAGAAATTAAAGTGTACCATAATAATTGGATTAACTTTAGGAATTGAGGTTGTATTTGCGTAAACTTAATTTTGTAAAAAGTAAATTAAATATTGAACAAAAATATAATTTACTACATTTTTTTCCATAATTTTGAAGGAAACTCAATATACAAAAATATAAAAGCGCTTATTTTCCCCCATAACGTAAGTTTCGAGTTCAATTAGTTGTACAATCGTTCCCATTTGTTTTTAATTCAATCATAGTTCCATACTCTATAGTTCTCAGAAAAAGCATTTTAAATCTATAAAATTGTCTAGAAATTCGTCATAATTATCTATATTAACCACCTCTATCTCCCGTACAGTTCTTTCAAACGAATCATGACGATTAAGATTATAAGCGTATTTAACGTGAACGACAATGAATACATGATTGATTGCATTCGACCATTCAATGGGTATTATAGACACGTACCGGAGCCTCGGTTTCCGACGTGTTGACGTGAATGGTCCACGTCGGACCACACGTGCTACGTCCATACATACAAGCGATTTGATAACTTTACCATTTCACGATTCACACTTGAATATGCATTATTCATACAGATAGGCAAATCGTATGAATACTGCTTAAATGGAGTAACGCGTTCGTCTTTAACGTTTTAAGAATTGAATCTGAGCTTTCCATGTCGTATTGTAGTTGATGTAATTTTTTGATAAGTCAAATGTTAACTTAAACTTTATAAAGTTCTCATTCACAATTCATTCATTGTGATACTTTACATATTTTGAGTCTGATTTAACTCCTTTCTGTAAAAATAATAAATATTTGATAAGCATTAATTATTTCCTTATTTTTATAATTAATCAATTTTATTATCAATTAAATTAATTTATAGCTATATCTATTTGCTAGAAATGTTACATAGAACATACATATAATAATATATCTTTTGCGCAAAATTATGCAGATGAAAGAAGGATGAACTCTTTATTTTATATTTATTAAAATAAATAATTATTTGCTCTATCTTTATATTAAAGGTATACCAAATCTGCTTTACGTTAGATTCCAGATGTAATATTATATTATCCAATATTATTTCCTGAAATAACCATCAACGTAGAAAAACAAATAGAGGGGTTCATACACATCAAACATTAGGATTTAGAGCTAATTATAATAGTTTGATAATAATTGATTTATACGGTTTCACGGGAAACGTAGATAATCAAAGCAATGTTCAAACTTGAGAATACACAAACATAACTCCAATTAGAGAGGATTTACTATAATACGCCAAGATATTACGGAAACTTGATAGATTAGCAAAAACTTTATCAACAAGGAATTTACACGCATAAAAGTATTAAAATTGTATTTGGAATGAAATAGTAATAACTATTTTAGATAATGCTATCAGAAAGTTAGTATCATAGTTTGTTCTAAACTAGAGTAATGTTCCGAGCTATGATGTTAAGATGCGAGATAACAACCCTCTAGGTATGACGATTGTCGTTCGTACAAGTGCATAAAACGGGGAACTGATCCCAAGCTAATGATACGTGGTCGGGAGCGGCCGGCCTCGGTTCCATTTTATAAAGTCTGCAGACAAAATAACGATTATGAGCGTTCACGGGCGGCTTAATACCGACCGCTTAACTTTGAAAGTCTGCCACAATTACTTCTGGCATCGCTTAATAAGACTAAGAAATATCGGGATTTTTAACAAGCTGGGACGTGGGAGGTACTCGTACTACTCCCAGAAACTTGAAGACAAAAATAGTTGTGAAACTTTCGTTCACCGAGAACAAACTTTACTTTTGGTTTTACTGTTCAGCTGCGCTATATTAATACGCTGTTATTTTCATTTAAGACATTTTAAAAGTATTGTAATTAGACCAAAGAAAACACAGAATTTTTTATGAGGAACTGATTTACAAAGTTTTGTTTACTACGCTTTTTTGGCATTTGGTGTACTATACACAATGTACAGTCAATTGTTTTGTTATAATATATCAAACACGTTTGAACAATTACTTAATATTTAGTGTGCTAGTTAAATGATTATTACAGTCCCGTCCGTGATACAAACCGTCAAAGCGGAGTCGTTAAAATTAAAGTAATAGTGGTATCGAAGATACGCTGATTGTCTCAAGACGATTCCTTCGGCTAACGAGCAGGGCAGGCGCCCCTTTGTATTGTTGTCACCGCAATCCTGCCGCTGATCCCCTTGCACCGGCTATGATTGTCTAAATATCCCTCGCTTCAAGACCCACTTACCTATTTTATTATCCCTCCTTTGATTTATCCTATACAATGTTGCAAATAAACTAGATAAGGCTTTCTATTAACAGTGAGAATAATTGAAAATAGAGACATTCCGGTTATGAATTAAAGGACGCAATTTAAAAAAAGTGGTTCTAATGAAATAATGAAATCCATACTAATATTATAAATGCGAAAGTAACTCTGTCTGTCTGTCTGTTACTCAATCACGCCTTAACTACTGAACCAATTTGCATGAAATTTGGTATAGAGATATTTTGATACCCGAGAAAGGACATAGGCTACTTTTTACCCCGGGACATAGGATAGGTTTTATCCCGGAAATCCCACGGGAACGGGAACTATGCGGGATTTTCTTTGTCTGCGCGGGCGAAGCCGCGGGCGGAAAGCTAGTAGTAAATAAATCAAAATTCTGATCTCTAACTCCGAAATGGATACCCGTGTTAATTCATATTTTCAAATACCAATATATGTTTTATTTAAATATTCAGAATAAAGTTTCCGTAGACGGAAGTACCCGGTGCAATTTTCATTGTCCTCGAAGATCCGCTTTATTGTCTGCGAAACCAAATAACCTTCTTTTATAACTCAGTTTTATATCAGAAGATGCTTATGGTAGCCGTTTATATAAGCAGTGTTTTATAAAAATTATTGCAATAAAATTACTTTTTAACGCGTTATGTTATTAAATTACATCGCTAACTACAATCTCGTGTACCTTATTAAAGTATATTATCACGGTAATAATTAACTATTATAATATGTTTAGAAAATCTATCTAGTAGATATTGTTTTTACTTATTATTTTAGGCGTAAAATTTAAATATCAATATAAGTAGGTGATTATGAAATTATCAGACAATTTCCTCAATATTTTTTTAATACGTGAAATGGGCATTAAACTTTACCAATATACTAGTCTATCACTATAACCTATTGAACATAATGAAATAATTTTATTGCGCCTGTATGCGGACATTGTGTAAAATATCTATGAATAAATAAAAAACAAGTTATTATTTACATTCAACAACTACATGGACGGTGGACTAGAAAATTAAATGAGCCATATAGAGCGAGAATGTAACTGGCGGAAGTAATGTCAAAGCTTGGCTGTCCATAGACTAGAGACACATTGTGTTATTCTCTTTACCATAGACAACAGTTTGTGCATAGTTATTGTAGGAAAGTTTTGTTCGCACAGATACTGATAGACTTTTTCAGAGTAACTTACAATTGTTGAATATTTTTTGTGATAATCTTTACTTATATTATAATTTATAAAGCTGAAGAGTGTGTTTGTTTGAACGCGCTAATCTCAGGAACTACTGGTTAAAAAGTATACATAGACGTCTGTTACATAAAATAAAATAATGTTTTATTCCCAAAATTAGAAAAATATATACAAGCGTAGTTAAAAACGTTAAGCTTTTCCACCCTTCCATACAGTCTCATTCCAAAGCGTTCAACCATGTGCCAGGCATTAGCACACGGTCGGATGCCTGGCAAAGTGAAAGTTTACGCACATCGATAAATATGGATATTCATATATAAACGACTCTCGGTTATCATACGATCTTGACAAAATACGTCTCTTTTTGTTATTTATTACATAAGGCGACCCAATTTAGTCCAGCTCTGCTATTAACCGGGCCCTTCGACAGCACAATAAAAATGATTTATATAGCAAGACCGTTCAGTGAAGAATATGATACGATTTTATTTATTGCGAAAGTGATAATAAACATCTGGATAGCGTTGATTGATCTCTGAGAGTTATTGAATGTTTGTACGGGTTTTTTTTAACCGATGTTTAAGTTAGATTGATTTACTTAATTTTGTGATATTTTCAACGGGCTTAAAAAAAGGTGGAGGTTCGGAATTATTATCTACTTTTTTTATTACCGATTAACGGATAAACCGATTTTTATGATTCTTTTAACATTTGAAAGCTGGCAGTTCTGACAATTAGAAAGAGGTTTAGATTTGGTTAGAAATAATTGTTAGTGAATTAAATTTTTTTTAAGTATTATAATGTAAGATTAAAATCTGGAGCCCTTAGAAATCGCTAAGGCGATTTTAGGTTACCTCCCTACGTCTTATTTGCCAGAATAAAGTATAAATCTCATTTTATTATCGCATTCATAGCTACTTATATCTAACATGTCCATGCGCTTTGAATTTCATTATCTAAATTTATTATTCGTTGCAATACCAAGCAAATTATTACACAGTTAATAATAATTATGAACACTTTTAAAAATGAACTAAGAATTTGTCAACATTGGCTATGGCCGGTACGCATCGTTGCGTGGAAGCATTATTGGCCACATATTTGCGGCGAAGCGGCGCACACTCGCTACTGAACAAACTAATCTGAAAATTACACGCACCCCACACCCGCTCCTCCCAACTGGAGCTGCAAACTGGACGCTATGTACAGTGTACACTACTCGTTAAACGCTCCCGACTCCCGTTATTCATGGATTATTTATTTTTCAAAACAAATCATTGCTTAATTCGAAAATACACTACACTTTTTAAACTTAAATTGCAAAAATACAACAATCTAAAACAACGTTGAAAATAAAAAATGTCAACCTCTTTTATTGCCATTTTACAGGAATGACAAACTGTTTCATTTCCTCATAAAATATTTACGTAATAAAATCCGATAAACGTTCCCACAAAGTAGAAAATCCTCCACTGTAAGGTGGAGACATTAATTTCAAGCAAGCAATAAAGGGCCACCGCGATGACATCACAACGATGCGACGGTGGTGTCCCGTACAGGAGTCTTATACACGCTAATAAATTTCATTATAAAAACGTTACATAGAACAGTCATCGGACGATGCACCTTCAAAGAACTAAAACGCTACAACACTCCAAAATCTCATAAAGAAGTGCGCGTTCATAAACAAGGGTTAACGAGGAAATAATGTACTTTGTTATGATTTTCCTTTAGTAAACGATGAGCGAACGAAATAACATCTTAACCCCTTGGCATAAGACTCCCTTAAATTGGGGAATGTAATTTTTGCCAATTGATTTTACCTAGAAGATTAACGCCGTGGCTTTGACCCTGTTGTCTCATAAAATATAAGCGAGCCTTATTCAATTAAATTCGGTGACATTATAACAATCTTAGCTCGTTCGCCTTCAGTTAACGGTCTGTCAAGATGTTTATTTGGTGATTTGATATTACCAAAATGTTTCTCTATAATTATTTTTAAAATGTTTGATGAGAATTAAAATTACTCAATATCGAAAATTTAAACGTCATTGCTTTGGTGAGGTTTATTAATAAAATTATTTGGATGTGAGTAAGGAAAACAATCAAACATTTCTAATCAGATCTCAGTTGTGTGTAATATCCAAATTTATATGGTTTTGTTGATTACATCGGCTCGTAAATTATGTTCAGAGTGTTGATTAACAGAATATATCGTACGAGTTAACCGCATTTCCCGCGTCATTACAAACAATGTACAAATCAATGACTCAAATATATTATTAGAATTGATATTTCATAGAAATACTAATTTAGAAATTGATACTACATATTCCAAAATTGAACGATCGCAATCTGTGGCTAATTAATGGCATTATATTGGAAACTATTTGTCCGCGTTTAAACCTATAACAATTATTCGTGTTAACGCGGGCTAATAAAATTGTATAGTTCAACAAATAAAACAATGAACAAGTAAAAATACAAAGGCGGGCCTTTGAAAAAACATTATACCATTAGGTGTTCCACGCTGAAAATACATGTTTATTTGACGATTTACCACAGTGGTCACTTAGAGTGGAGAGGATAAGAAAGGATTAAATATAATGTTATATAAAATAGAAAGCGTGCCGTTAGGAACTAGCGCCTTAAATTTATATTTTGAAATCGTTAATTAACAAAAAAAAAGTCAGTTAAAAAATATACGCTATCGGCTGTTACGAAAATTACCCTGCACATAGAATAAAATGAGGCGTACTGGACAATCGTTGCAATTTGCAGATATGTGGCTGGGACTAGACGTAATCGATTTCGATTGTTACCCGCCTGCAATCTACTACACGTGCCATAAAAGTTGCACGCTACTGATACTCTTTAGGCTTCTGCGCAATTCGAATTTCTCTCGCAGCACCGTAATCGCCCATGAGCTTATTACCTGACGCCATCTATTGAGAACGGCTTTACAAGAAAATCCCGAATAGGTTGTAGTCTACACTGAAACTATTATATTTATAGCTTGTTTTCTTTCCGACGCGCTCTCATATTGCTATTGGCTTATTTTAATATGTTTCATAATGTTCATATCAGTGAGCCTCGTAACTGTTGTATACGGCCTTAATTTAATGACGCTTATATTTTCTTGTTGGAAAGAAAATTGTTTATGTAATACGATGAAACTTGAGTAAATACCAAAACAATTTTAAAAATATTCAATATTACGCCCTTATTAAGTCTAAAAATTGTTTCACAAGAACCCTCGAACTTTTTTTATAAAACTCCAAACACTCTATTTAAGTTATTTAGGGAAGCCTCCACTCTATGCCCATACAACTTGTGACTTACTAAGTGCTGCAAATACTAATTAAAGTGTTTGAAAGTGCGGCAGTTGTTGCTGCACCTGTGGTCAGGTAGTGACGCCGAACTGAAAACTTTTATCTCCCGAGAATTGAAACGAAACTGCCCGGATGAAATGTCGTTTAGAACACAAACCTTTAGAGTAACACGACAATTAACATCTTTGGACAAATGCATAGTTAGTAGCTAGGTGAATAATCATATAGACATCCTTTAATATAAAGTCGACGACAAGAAGCCTCGAGATTTGCAAGTAAAGGGAGGGTGAATACGAAGCGGACACAATTACAGAAGGCAATCGTCGCCACTGACCGCATTTTCTCATGGAAATATAAGCTCTTAACCGTAACGGAGCAACTCTCTCATTATAGCAGTCCGACGGCGACAATCCACCTCTATACTATTGTCTGCCATTAGAGATCTTTTGATGGCTTTAAACTGCATTAGAGAAAATCAACATGATAGCAATTTAAAACCGGATATCGGCGTCGTAGCTGGCCGTAATGACTTCTCGATTTTATTCTTATGAAATAGGATCTAAATATAACCAAAATACAGTAAATAAAGAACAAGAGCTATTTAAGTTGCTTTCTTATCACAGCCCATCGCAGTTTTATTGTAGTGGCTCCGTGAAAGCCAATACACAACTCGTAGAGTGGTTAATGCGCCGACCGTAATATCAATAAAGAGGGTGGAAGGAACTGTGATGAGCCAACCTCCTTGGGCAGGTGTCGTTCGTGTCGGCTGTTTTCCAATACTTAAAATATGGCGTATCATCCTTTCTTATCCGGTTACTCGTTTGTACCTACGTGTATTTATCTAAACATGTTCTGGCTGTGTAGTGGTGTTCTTACTTGTAATTATTATAAAAATTAAATCAAAACTTTATTTTTTATGCATATTGGATAAGTGGAATTTTAATAGCTTCCCATATTGTATTATTAAACAATCTGTTCACTAGCTCTTTCTATGAAATGAAATCACAGGATAATCTGAAAAACATTGGTATTATTGACAATATCAAATTACAATTCACAAAATTTCATTGAAAACCAATTGGAAAAAATAAAAGATCCCTATTTCACTTTTGTTTGTTCTCCGGGCTGTATTGTTTGCCTATTTAAATATGTGTAAGAGATTTCTCCCCCTGTAAAAGGGTGATAAAAGCCTGCAATGTCAACACGATGTACAAAAGTAATCTCGCTTTTTTCTTTAACATCGTTTTAAGAAATACCCCAATATGCTAGATTTTCTTACGCAATAATAGCAAAATCTAACATAATCTCATGACAAAATATATTTTATTTTACAGTTTTCTAACACTACAGTTTTTTTTTTTTTATTTGCTTAATTCTGAACTCTAGCTCATGTTCACATAAATTTTGATAAGAATAACCACTTGTTGATATGCTAGTTTTGGTTAAATTAAGCTACGGTTTCTCATTACTTTTCGATGTTTTTGGTATTAACTTAATTCACGGCTTAGGGCATCACAACAGTTAATATATTTTTGCAAAATTTTACAGAACGTAGCAAATTAAATCTAATAAGAAGGTACCCTTTTTTGTTCAACTGAGCGATGTTTCAATGAAAAATATATGCAAGGCAGTTTCTTTAATTTTTATTGATACTTATATTTGCCTCTCCGTAACTATTTAGCAAATAACAAGTTTTCAACAAGAATTTATTGGTATCATAACCATACTTGTGTTAAATGATATTAAAATCGTTCATATGAATCAATACATTAGTTTCCAGAGGCTGTCATCAGTAACAAAACACAGGCAGGTATCGGAGGCCGACCACAATGGAACCGCATGAGCTGGCGCTGTGTCCTACTTGTGCACTCATAAACAATTGCACTTCATTATAAAAGCATAATGCTCATACTTGATGGAGAAATGTTTTTCGTATCGATAACGAGCATAGAGACTGAACTTTGAAATTTTACTACGTACTTCCTAGCAAAATTGTATGCAACCCCGAATATGTAATATAAACAAAGATATGTAAGAAATTATCTTAAGTAAAGAAAACAACACAAACAACAAGTTATAAATAAACCGTTTTAAAAGTTTCATCGTTTTCGATATTGCGCGTATTTTGTTTTCGCAACGTAAAGGGTTTTGTAACTCCAATAAAATTCAAAATTGTTTTTTTACTGAATAATGAATGCGTTTAAACGTAAATTAAATGTAACCAATTATACTTCGGAGGATGGAACACGCTGATTTTAATCGTAGAGTTTTAATCATAAACCTAATAACATTCGGCTTATTAACTAAATGCAAATATTAAATTCATCTTCAGCACCCAATTTAAGTTTAATTTCGAACCACAAATTCGGTTTAGCTCCCCAGAGCGGGAATAGATAGAGGCGGTGCGCCTCTCTGCTAAATTGCAGCGAACATTTTTATCCCTTTGTACTGTATTTGAGATATTTAAGAGACTCTTTAGTCTTTGTTATTTTGTTACTTGTTTTGATTGTTCTCCGATGAAACGTATTTGTTACGGTTCGATTGCGGGTGTTTCAGTGAAATTGATATTTTTCAATTCCATTACTTCTTGTATTATAATGTAGTTAAATCTTATATAACACCAAAACCTTTGTAAATTTAAAATAATAATTTAACTTATGCATAATTATTATATTAATTAACGTTATATTTTTATTCTTAGAAACCAACTTTGCTTGAAAATTGCAGTTCTAATACGGTCATTCATTTTAAGTTAGAGATTGGTTCTGATGAAAAATTTAATCCCTTTCCTAACAAGGCTTCCGCGTCTTGATCAAAAGATCTTAAGCCGAAGCGAACTGTGTAATAAAAAGTAAAAATCCCGCCGTTTACTTTCAGAAATGATTTTGAAAATGCTGAACAGTAAGCTCATTACAGGCCGTGGAATGAACATATTACACACGAGTTAGCACCCGGTGCAATCGCATCGTGACATTTAAATATGAATATGTCGCAGTCTACAGTTAGCTAGCAGTTAATAATCAGTGATTTTTCCGCACATCTGAGTTCTTCTTGCACCAGCGCCTCGCGATGCAATCAAAGCAGACTTGTTATAACATTACATCTCATTAAACGGTTGCCTGGTAACTTTAACACGAAAGTATCGCTTACTTATCGATTTCAACTGCTTCATTTCTGAGCATTGTTAGAGAAACTTTTTATCCGACTACAATGAATCCAAATAGCGAGAATATTCCCCGTCAGAAACGATGAAAGGAAATATAAGACCAATCGAGACAATACAATCATAATAAACAGTAAAGTTACCTGTTAAATCTGCCTTGTATTTGACTTTAATTACCTACTTGTCTTATTACATTATTCGTAAATATTACGTAGTAGTTTAACAGTAATTGTTAATGTTTATTTAACAATCTGACATACCTAACTCTGTTTATTTAAATGAAAATGTTTCGTAAATTACAGTTTAAGTTCCAACAAACGTGTACAAAAAAGGCGGAAGATTTTTAAGTTTTCCGCTAAAGCGTACAATTCACTTATAAACTTGAGATAACAATCTTGCAGAGTAGACATTTGTGTAGGAGTTATTTTACCGGATAAAGCTTCTCTCACAAATTGATATATTTTGTGTTATGAAACTTGTGCCAAATAGTATATTAATTTACTATGATTAATTCAATTGATTGCAATATTTATTGTAAAATATATGTGCCCTCACTTCATGTATATTTTTGTATCTATACCTAAATAATAACAATATACAGTTTTAGAACTTTAATAGAGCACCTTCAATAACATTAATAAAAACATTAACATTTTCACAATAATCATTATTACAGGCGTCAGACTAAACGAATAATAGCCCCGTTAATAATTTTTAAACCCGACTGAACCTATAAAATAAAGTAAGTAGATTGTACGCAACATTCAATAAAGTGATTTCAAGCAAAGGAAGCAAGAATATAACCCACTTACTGATCCGGCGTATTCTATTTGCCTGTAATAATCGCGATGACAATCTGATATTACATAAAAGATTTGCCCTCTTTTCGACCGAAATGCGATTTTCTTCCTTCACAGTTATTGCCGGTTCGTCTTGAATTTTTTCGCTATTGAAAACGAAGCTCTAGTACTATAAGACATTTTTGAATATAGCCGAATGAATAAGAAATTTTGGCGCCACAGTGAATGCATAATACCCTAGTGAACTGTTCAGACGATGGGATTCGGTCGGAATGAGGGGAGCAAATACAATATACGGACCATTTATGCGAGACAATTGAACAAAATGATTACCTTATATGAGGAAAAGCATTGTAGACATTGTACTTTAATAAAAATTAATATTCATCCATTTTGACAGTGTTTACATACCAATTGCTACGAAAGCGTAGTTCATTAGTATTTTTAACCCAAGCAGGACTAAAATATGCTTGACTTAATAAATGGCAAAAGCCAGAATTTTATGTAATAATCTGACAACTTTCTAATCATAATTTTAAAATTGATGTTACTTACAGATAGTTTCAGATAAAGACAAGCTATAATTGGTAAGATATCAATCTGCGTGACACTTTAACATAGAGAATAGCTAATAGATTTGAAGCCCAAACAATCCTCAACAAACACAATTGCGTGTCAACATTTAATA
>CAJQZM010038461.1:22640-55451 GCA_907164665.1 Colias nastes | reverse complement strand
AAGTGACAGTAGTACCCACCTCAACGCTTCGCTTATGAGGCGTGCAATAATGCAAATAAGCTTAATTTAACTTTAACTTTTTTCTACTTATATTCTAAGAAACATAGTTTTTGTATATTGTCTATCTTATAGTTTTTAATGAAGAAGCAACATGAAATTGCAAATTGGGACATTTGTCATTGCTTCTCTGCTACTAAGTTGTATTGTGACCAAAAACAAAAATATATACAACATTACAATTCGGACCATTTCTGGTATTAGCGCGTTCAAACAAACAAACTACACCTTTTTAATACTTGTTCACGGTATAGGTTGTTAATTTCATAAATTATTTTCTGTTTTGATGATCATAAATTATATTTTGCCTATAAAAATATCATACATACATATTCTATAAATAACTAAAGATCCTTACCTCAAAAACCGCATCCCTCTAAAACTGTTCGTGTCCAATTTTTTTATTTTATTATTGTCCAAATGCACCACTTTGATAACTGTATTTCTTGCGAACATACCTCTGAAATAATAAATAAGATATTACAGCATTAATAACTTGCACATTTTTAACGGATTTTAAACGCGATTTATTCATCACTAGCTGCTCCGTGCGGTTTCACCCGCATTGCTCCGCTCCTCTTGGTCTTAGCGTGATGATATATTATAGCCTATAGCCTTCCTCGATAAATGGGCTATCTAACACCGAAAGAATTTTTCAAATCGGACCAGTAGTTCCTGAGATTAGCGCGTTCAAACAAACAAACTCTTCAGCTTTATAATATTAGTATAGATATGTAAAAACTCACGTAAACACACATAAATTACAAAAAATAACCCTTTTCAAAGTCGGTTAAATAAAAACTTACCTTGGAATATCAGGCAATTGATTATGGCTAGCATTACACCAACCCAATTTAGTCAGATCTCCTATATGACTGCCGTCTAGTTTTGTTAAGTTATTGTAACTGAAATAAATAAAAAAATACTTAAAAATACATATTGATAAAAAAAATTGTCTTTTAAAATGAAATACCAGACTTAAAAAAAAAGTTTCATAAAATATGTCCAAGTGGGGAACAACAACTAACTTCGAATTGTCGACATTTTGCGATTTTTTTTTAATATAATTATGTTATTATTATTATGATTATATTCAACTATTTAATTAAATTTTAAATATGACATATAAGGAAACAAATACTACAAACACAAGGTTCACCAAAAAATAAATACAATACTTACTTTACCTTTAGACATAATATTAGGTACATACATAATATTATAATAACGTTAATAATTAATAATTTGAAATTATTATTCAAATACACTTCGTTACGTGATACGAGAGAGACAAACAAACAAACTTTAGCTTTATACTACAAAAAAAAACTAAAAGTATACATACCTAAGATCTAAAACCTCAGTTTCTCTGAGACCTTTGAATTGACTCCTTTTCAATGTGACCAATCTGTTACCATGTAAATCTAATGTGCGTAGTTTTTTCAAATTCTGCAAAAAAAGAAAAAATATACAATACACGACGCATAATATATATATTACTAGCTGCGCTTCGCGGTTTCACCCGCGTGGCTCCGCTCCTGTTGGTCTTAGCGTAATGATATATAGCCTTTAGCCTTGCTCGATAAATGAGCTATCTTACAACGATAGAATTTTTCAAATCGGACCAGTAGTTCCTGAGATTAGCGCGTTCAAACAAACAAACTCTTCAGCTTTATAATATGAACTATGAAGTATAGATTTTACTACTAGCTTTTCTCCCGCATATTTCCCGTTCCCGTGGGATTTTCGGGATAAAAACTATCCTATGTGTTAATTTCATTGTATTCGATTCAGCAGTTTTTGCGTGAAGGAGTAACAAACATACAAACTTTCGCATTTATAATATAAGTAGGATTGTTTTACTATTATGTAACAAAATACATTATTGTGTGGTTGTAAACAGCACAAGGCTAAGCGAGTATTGAAACTTATTTTGTATGACAAGTTAGTATCTTGAATTAACTATTTGTGTGCGTAAAATATATTATCCTATCCTATTTAATAATTGTATTAATAATACATACTTAAATATACATTAATGATCCATATAAAAAAAATCTTGACGTTTTATAACGGTGCATTTACATCAAACGAACATAGAGCTAGAGCAAGGGCATTCTTTCGTGACTTTTTGTACAAACAAAACGCATTAAGAACAACGAAAGAATGCTCTACGCGTGTTTACTAAAAGAATTTGACATAGTAGAGTTAGGCCACCTTTCCATCTGTAAGAAAACTTGCGCAAGAAATGTCCGACAGTCTGTCTGACAGTAGCTTGCAAGTCTAATTCCGCGTTTCCACCTACAAGTAGACTTGCAAGCTGCTGTCAGACAGACTGTCGGACATTTCTCGCGGAAGTTTTCTTGCAGATGGACAGGCGGCCTTAGAATGAGCATTCACTCGTTTGATGTAAATGCACCATAGAGTGGCAACTACTTCTACCAAATTAAATTTTAAATTTTAAAAACTTATTAAAATTCATAATTATTAACTATAAAGTAGATAAATCAATTTATTTATTAAATATATTTAAAAATGTGTTTTTGTGATAACATTATTTTTGTGATTAAGTGTATTTTCTATCTTCATTATTATTATATTAACTCACCATAAAAGCATCAGGGGATATATCGGAAATGAGGCCATTTATCAAATGCACCCTTTCCAATTTACCAACCGCCAAACTACCCGCAAATATATCTTTATTCAAAGACTTTATTTTGTGCCCGTCTATCGATAGAATTGATAGGTTGCCTAGAATCTGGAATAGTAAAACAATTAATTTAGGGCCGATTTTTCAATCCTTAGTTAAAATTATTCATCGAATATCGTATTAAGCAACCATTTTAAAAATGTGTTACTTGCCCACTTTTTGAAAGTTTTTAGGTGACATCTGTATATTATTATGTAATACTTTATTGGACGGATAAGATTTAACCAATGATTGAAAAATCAGCCCTTAATAAAATAAGTAAAAAGAGAAGAGAATAAGATATTCTGATGAATTTAATATTTTTTGTTTTTATGACATTGAAATGCTTCATAAATTTATAAAGAACTAGCTGTTCCGCGCGGTTTCACCCGCATTGCTCCTATAGTTAAATTAATTATAAAGAATAGAAAAAATTCGATCACGAGGTGGGACTCGAACCCGCATCCTTTCACGCCAATCCGCCTCGTGATCGAATTTTTTTTTTCTACCTATACTAATATTATAAAGCTGAAGAGTTTGTT
Source organism: Colias nastes (assembly GCA_907164665.1). NCBI lineage: Eukaryota > Metazoa > Arthropoda > Insecta > Lepidoptera > Pieridae > Colias > Colias nastes. Next base: position 52,160 of record CAJQZM010038461.1, on the reverse strand, counting down.
TGTTTGTTTGAACGCGTTAATCTCTGGAACTACTGGTCCAATTTGAAAAATTCTTTCAGTGTTAGATAGCCCATTTATCGAGGAAGCCTATAGGCTATATATCATCACGCTACGACCAACAGGAGCGGAGCCACGCGGGTGAAACCGCGCGGAGCAGCTAGCGTTTCATATATAGAGGTATAATTTGTTTTATTAATCAAATATTCATTGAAACTTACCCTAAAAGCCTCTTTAGGGAACTCGTCAATCCTAGTATTGACCATATACAATTCTTGCAGCGTTCTATTAACTCCGGCAAACGCATATTCGTCTATCGACTTTATGGGGGTGTCGATAATTTGCAGTACTCTAACAGAAGACCTATGGAGCAGGGGTCCGAAGAGATGGGCTGCAATTCAATATTTTTATTTAGTTATTAAGGTTTTTGAAGTGAAAACTTCTTTAGCGGCGTTGAGCACTTTTTCTGTAATGGGTATAAAATCTTAAACTCGCGTCAGGACACGTGACCTGATCGAAAAAGCGTAAGACGGATGGAGAGAACTCAACGTTAATAATCAAGTTTTCACTTCTGCCGGCACTCCCGGAGTGCAACCCGTCTTTTTTTTTATATATATTAAGGGTTTATAGCTTCCTGATATATTCTGTTAATTTATGTGAGAGTTAAATAAAAATTGTGTGAAAATTTACGTAAAAGGCATTATCAAGAGGTGAAATCGTTGTATTTAAACTTCATACATAATTGTTTACGAAATATAATTTATATGTAGCAATGTAGGGATTGTTCAAAATAAACAATTTTGATATTCCTCAAAAATTAGTAATATTATAGTTATTTGTGCTATTCTATAAAGTTATTTCTATTAAATATGTATTTATACAATATATTCGATAAAAATAATTCCACAATCTACCCTATACTTCAGCAAAATTAGACAATTTAGAAAACTATGTTATAAAATATGTTATGATTTTTCCATTTAATAAAATATTTATACTCACATATTTTACATTCCTGTAGCAACAATCGTTCTATCGGCAACCCTAATCCAGCTAGATTCCCCAAACCAACGCTCATCACAGACAGCCCTGTGTTCGAACATTTGATAAACAATCCATCATCCGTCCCTTTCTCGCACACGCAGGGATACAGCAAGTGGCTTTCTGTCTCTTTCGGACATGTGTACGCTGGTCCCGGGGGAATGTATTCTGAATTTAGGATCGGAACTAAACAAGACAGGAATAGTAGTGTGACTATCATTGTGACCTGAAAGAATAAAAAAAAAATTAAAGAAAAAAATCACGAAGAAAAATACGCAACTGTAACACACAAAATATGATGTACCCAATAAATTTTAAAGAAAATAGTAACTATCCCATTTTTTAGTAATTTAAATATTTTGTCCAGTGACTGTTTAACACATAATATGCCTGTATATTTATAAGCACTTATAAAAATAATATTTTACTTGCAAAAGGGTACATACCTCTATAGTTTTGAAGTAATAAAAATTAAAGAAATTTGTTTTAAGCTTATGCAGTATTGAAATAAGGATAATTCCGGGAAAGCCAAATTTTGGTGAGGAGCTGGAGTGTACCATAACAAATAAAAATTGAAAAGTCCCCACTTATCCCATGTGTGCTTCAAAAGTTATTTGGGGTCAAAGGTCAAAATTTCAGATTTTTTCAGTTTTTCTCGAAAACTGTAAATTTAAAAAAAAGTTTGGAAAATCCAAAAGTGCACGCCTCATAATCTCAGTCGATATTTTTTTTTGTTTATTTAATAACAATTAAACCACATCGAATCAGACCCTGAAAAATGAAAGGGTTCTATTCCTGAGCATACTCAAGCGTAAGAGAAAAAAAAAGACTCGATTAGTAAAGTATTTCGGTCGCTATCGTGTTAACAAGAAAATCCTCCGCACATACAGACACACGGACGTCCAAGACAGAACTTTTTTAAACTGTTTTTTATCTAGTTTAAATAACAAAAATGACATCAAAAATATCATGAATGTTAAAAATAGTGTTTTTTCTTAATATGTGTGTGTATACGTATTATCTTACAAGTGCAATGTATGATACATAAAGACATTTTAAGTTTGAAAAATCAGATGTTTTGCGCGAAGTGACAGTAGTACCCACCTCAACGCTTCGCTTATTTATTTTTTATTTATTTATTTATTTATTTCATTTATTTCAGATAAATTTAATATCCATATAGTTGTTAGTAAAATGGCCTTAAAAAACTATGAGGCGTGCAAAAAATGCCTCAAATCAAATTTCTAGATCTTATAATTCTCTACAAAAATGGTCTCTATGATTTTTTTCCCAAGAGTTACCATTCCTGAGATAATGCGATTTGAAGAGACACATCACTACATAGTATAAAACAGTCGCTTTCTCTGTCCCTATGTAACTTTGTATGCTTAAATCTTTAAAACTACGCAACGGATTTTGATGCGGTTTTCTTTAATAGATAGAGTGATTCAAGAGGAAGGTTTTAGTATATAATTTATTAGGTTTTAGACAAAGAAATGAATGAAAATGCCTGTGAAATGATTGAAAATCATACTACGTAAAAAACTTGAAGGGGGGAGGGGGGTCTTTGCATATACAACAAGTGGTTACCGAGGGGAGGTAGGGGTCGAAAAATCTTAAAAACTAGGTCACATAGTACGGGAACGTTCCCTGAAATTGGCTGTCACCAAAATGTATAATGTATCTCTTCAAATCGCGATATCTCAGAAATAGTAACTCTTGGGAAAGAAATCATAGAGACCTTTTTTGTGGAGAATTATAAGATCTAAAACTTTGGTCTGAAGTCTTTTTTTATACAATTTACGGTTTTCGAGAAAAATCCAAAAAACCTCAAATTTTGACCTTTGACCCCGAATAACTTTTGAAGCACACATGGGATAAGTGGGGACTTTTCAATTTTTATTTTTTATGGTACACTCCAGCTCCTCACCAAAATTTGGCTTTCCCGGAATTATCCTTATTTCAAATGCTTAACTTGACCGGATTATTAGAATAATGATAAATCCTTGATAATGACGAAGGTATGAAGTTTTACTATAGATAAAGAAAAATCATCTGAGACAGGTTTAAGCATTAAATTGGTCAAGGTATACTTTGTAACTAAATGATTCATGTTATGATTTGTCATCTACTAAAGTTACTACTTACTTAGTTAAACTTAGTTTGCATAAAGTAAAACGTTTTTATATAAATTGTGCTTAAATTTGGAGACTACCCACTTAAAAGTTCCCTTTTTATTGTTTAAATAATCACTACATAGTATAAAACAAAGTTGCTGTCTGTCTCTCCCTATGTTTGCTTTAATCTTTAAAGCTACGCAACAGATTTTGATGCTGTTTTTTTAATAGATAGAGTGATTCTTGAGGAAGCTTTTGGTATACAACTTATAAGGGTTTTAACTTTTAGACAAAGCGTGCGAAGCCGAAAGCTAGTGAATAAATAAATAAACTACCAAATTTTACAAGATATTATAGTTTTTTTTTTTTATAGAATGAAGGTTTTGGTTTATTATTTACTAGCTTTCCGCCCGCGGCTTCGCCCGCGTTTTCAAAGGAAAACCCGCATAGTTCCCTTTTCCGTGGGATTTCCGGGATAACATGTGATCCTATGTATTAATCCAAGTTACCCTCTATATGTGTGTTAAATTTCATTGTAATCGGTTCAGAAGTATTAGCGTGAAAGAGTAACAAACACACATACACACACACACATCCTCACAAACTTTCGCATTTATAATATTAGTAGGATTAGGGTTTATATATTAGACAACGCGGCGGCGGCGGTAATGTCGCAGGCAAATTGTATTATTTCGCCGTTTACAAATGCTCGGCATTTTGTAAAATGCTGAGTATTTACTTTTTCCAAAATTCTACAAAAGACGGTCGTGAGCCGACGGAGCCCCACTTTGCTCCTATTTCTGTGTAGTTAAAAAAACACAAACCTAACTTAACCCACCCCCTTATCCAAACCAAAAACTTCTGATTACGAATTCTCGACATATTACAAAATGCCAAGCGTTTGTAAACGGCGAATTAATACAATTTGACTGCGACATTAATAAATTAACAACAAAATTTTACAGGATATTAGTTAAATAGCATATTAATGATTTTATTAAATAACTAGCGGTCCGCCCCGGCTTCGCCCGTGGTACATATGAAAAATAGATGTTGGCCGATTCTCAGACTTACCCGATATGCACAGAAAATTTCATGAGAATCGGTCCACCCGTTTCGGAGGAGTATGCAGACTAACATTGTGACACGAGAATTTTATATATAAGAAGAAGATTATACAAGATTATTAAGTTCTAATTATTAAAGATTATTAATTATTATATAATAAGATAATCAGTATAATTATAGTGTCATTGTTAACTAACTACATTATATAAGGAAGCTTAAGTTATTAATAACAAAGGAAAAAGAATTACGTAATTTCAGGGTATGTGTATGTATTTATTTTTCCTTAACAAATTTATATCTATACTAATATTATAAAGCTGAAGAGTTTGTTTATTTGCTTGAATGTGCTAATATCAGGAAACATGGGACCGATTTGAAAAATTATTTTACTGTTAGATAGTCCATTTATAAGGAAGGCTATAGGCTATATTATATCATCACGCTAAGACCAACAGAAGCAGAGCAATATGGGTAAAACCACGGGGCACAGCTAGTACTACATAAAAAGCTTAATATAATATTTGTAACTTTATTTATAAATATGTATGCCCAAAGAATTGCCTTATGCCTTTTATTTATCATCATCACTACATAGTATTAAACAAAGTCGCTTTCTCTGTCCCTATGTATGCTTAAATCTTTAAAACTACACAACGGATTTTGATGCGGTTTTTTTTAATAGAACGAGTGATTCAAGGGAAAGGTTTTAGTATACAATTTATTAGGTTTTAGACATAGCGGGCGAAGCCGCGGGCGGTAAGCGAGTAAAATATATTTCCTAATTAATATAAATCATAAATCCATTAAAAAATGGCAATCAAAACACATCAAGTCATTAATTTAAGTTACATCATTCTCAAATTTACTTTCACCATTTTAATAGCTTCCATAAATCACCTATAGATGATGATGTCACAGAAGATGTGTACAAACCAATCATGTTTATTTTTTCTTTAAAAAGATGTTTTTTTAAACTTACTGTGTACATAAATATTTGTAAAAGAGAAAAAAAGTTTGATTTTTGTTGAAATTAGTTTAAATTTCAATGTTATTGGTTGAAATTAGTTGAAATTTCAAACAATAACATTATTTAGTAGGAATCTCCAAGTCGGATAAATGACCTTTCACATTATTTGGACAACGGAAAATCCAATATTATATCACTTTCCTTACGATGCAGTTACAAAATATTTGCGTCAAGGGAAAACCGATATTTCTCCCAGTATCAAGGATCTTGCAAGTGACCTTGGGCATTACCAAATAATATTAAAAAAATTAAAAAATTTACCTAGGTATATAACATAAATAAAGCTCGCAGGTAAAATATAACAAGTTGAAGGCTAAACAACTGAATAGGAAGTATATTATATCGAAAATATTATTATTACAAGGCTAAAAAACCTGTTTATATACTAGTATTATTTGAAATACCATTTGTCGCTATCCATGCAATTTACTAATGGCATTGCTTGTTAATTCCTAGATTCTATGACAAAGGAATAAATAATATTAAGTCATAATGCAAGTTTCTAACTTCGCATGTACTTGAAAAAACTTTCACTTCTGGTTTTTACGTAAAAATAAACTTACCAGTGGAAATCCTTTGACGTTTCGGTGGTTTAATAAATCTTTGAACTAATTTTATTATTTCTTAATCACCAGACATAATATTAATTCGTATTTTATTAATAATAATTAGATCACAAAACTAAATACCCCTCTCCATAGCTTCTATCAGATCACTGACAAATCACAAATGTGAAATGACAAATTTTAAAACTTTGCAAAACTTTTTTGACGCACACCGTCAATCACGAATTCGATGATTGTCAAATTTGACAGTGACATATGTCTATTTAAAAAAGTATCGAACAAATACAAGTCATTTTAGTCATCAAAACCCGCTCCGTAAAAACGAAACGTTATTCATTAATTTAAAATACAAACTTTTATTGAATATTTTGAGAATTATAGTCTAGTTTATTTCACTAAACATAAATAATAACAGACGATCTAAAATTAATAATTCACTTACATTTTATTTCAATTGAGACGTTTAATCTTAGAGTATATATTATAGACCGGACTCTCAGTGGAGTTTCGTTTGCAAAAATAGCGGACCTAAATCTGACTTCTGATATATATTGTATAGATCCCAGACATCCTATAGACAGATGTTGCCAACCAGTTTTGTGGTCCCCCTCTCCCCACCCCGGTAATTAAATATGGCATACAAAGAAAAAAATAAAAATTTCCAAAACATGCCGTGTGGTGTATCAAATGAAAGAGCTTGTTGAGTAGATCACGATCATTGAATCGTAAACAATGGACTATTGTTAATTATTAAAAATAATAATTTAAAAAATATATTCATGAGTTTTCAATCTATAGTGGTTTAAAGTTAACTCAAAAATGGAGCATTTTCGTAAATTTTCTAAAAAATCTTAGAGAAAGTGTAAGAAATGTTATAGTATGCTATATATTCGTGATCTACTCAATAAGCTCTTTCATTTGATACCCCACATGGCATGTTTTGGAAATTTTTATTTTTTTCTTTGTATGCCATATTTAATTACCGGGGTGGGGAGAGGGGGACCACAAAACTGGTTGGCAACATCTGTCTATAGGATGTCTGGGATCTATACAATATAATATATCAGAAGTCAGATTTAGGTCCGCTATTTTTGCAAACGAACATCTCCTTGGAGCCTGCTCTATTATACTATCTATAGAGTGCGAACAACGAAGTGGGAACAGTAGGCACAGGTGGGAACAACACGACGTTCGCGCCGCGAGCGCTCGTAGTCGTGGTTGAGTGCTATCGAAGTGCGTTTCTCTAGGGATTTTTTTCATATTTGCGAATAAACATGGTGAAATGTGCAGTTCGATCTTGCAAGAACGGTACTAGAAAAAACACAAAATTGAAATCCAGTATCACATTTCATCGGTAAATCGATTGTTGTATTTATTTTTATGAAAATAAATCTAGCATCGCGGGGGTGAAGGGGAAGTGGGAGGCGGACACGCGCAGGCTCGCTAGCGCACCCTTCGCGCACCTCACTGCCGCCACGTGATCGTAGTGATGTGACTTGACCAACGCTGTACCCGATAGTTTACAAGAAGAACTATATTTTAACATATTATTTATTTAACTTTAAAATTAAAACTCTTTTAAAAATGTATTAAAAATAATTTTGTGGTGTGTTTTGTATCATACACTTTCTAATATTATGAATGCGAATGTATTATTGTGTAAATGTATGTATGTATGTAATGTTACGATATTATATTTTAACCGCTAAATTGATTTTTGAAGATTTTGGTAGGTATAGAATTGATAAAATTGAATAAAAATTTATTAATATTTTTTATTATTTCATTTTAAATTATTAATTATTTCTTATTTTTATTTAACATTTTTTAAATACTATTATTATTTGATTTATTATTAAAAAAATAGTACTAAACCCGATCTTTTATTTTATTAACTTTAATATTTAAGAATTCCACACGTTTTTCAGATATTCCAATTAAACATTTTCTTTTAAACTACTTATACATAATTAATACAAGACATATTTAAATGGAATAAACACACTTTATTCACTTGGCAAACAAATTTAAAATTACATATTTATACTTTATTCTTACATTTCTCCTTTAATAACATATTGAACATAAAATTTACTTATGGTACATATTTATTTACATAACTTATCGATAGCTCAACACGCAATTGATATCTACCCATCCCTATTGGTCACACACACATCTATAATATAGTATCTATAGCTCATCTGCCTACGATGCGCACTAAGCAATTTGTGCAATACACGCGCTCTGTACTATTGTAATATTATATACTCTAAGCGTTTAATAATTAATGAAATGCACATTTCACAAAAACTTTATAATCTAATGAACAATTACGATCAATCAACATATACATAGTTATTTGACTTGTAATAAAATCTAAGCACAGAATCTAAGTAAACGTAAATATTTAAATTAATAATATTATGATCTCGACTTTATAACGATTCTGAGCGCCTGATCTTTTAGACCGCTGATTTCCCGTGAATATAGCTCATAAAAAAGGGGCATTTGATTTAACATTATTTATATTATTCTATTCTTTACATAATCGAATTGGAAAAATGCACATGAAATGATTTTAAATCTGTATGAAACTACATAGACGTGATTTTTTTTTAGATTTTATCTTTTTATTTTGTTTTGGCATTGTTACTTTATTTATCTACGTTATCATAAACTTTGCTATGACTTTTTCAGAAGTGACACTCTAAATAATATTTGATAACATTTTCTATACAATAATCAAACATATATATTTCATTTATAGAATATACACTAGATAGGAAATTATGTAAATTTTAATGATAAAGTTGTACCTAATATAAATAATTACAATCGTTTGAGAAATCAAAATGTCGCCGAAAAAGAAAATACGAAAACCGCCGCCAAAATTTCGTTGCGATGAAGTCCAAGGGGAAAGATTCCACGCGCCAACTGAGGAGGTTTTCCAGCATAACTGGTGGGAAGTCTTCTGTTTCCCATATATACTCTGTGGGAGGCTATGGGACTGCTTTGTAGCCCTCTGTTCAGGAACCAACCAATGTCTAGTATACTGGATGATGATACAATGGGTTGTATGTAAAATAACGAGAATCACGACCCCAGATCCCATAATGTTCCCTTATTATTTTTACATGTTCTGCCAGGTTATACTACTCACTCTGTTTTTTATTTTGCTTTGGATTTGGTTCGGGAAAAGCATTATTATACCTTATTTTCATGCTTTTTATGTTGCTATCACTGAAGATGAAGACGCATCTGTGGGAAACACTTCAAGGTTATCATTTAGAAGATATTGCTTCAGGAAAAGTGAAATATTTGACAGCTCCATGGATAGTTCCGCGCTTAATTTGAATTTCAATCATCATACATCGATGGTTACCTTTGTATTCCAATTATTTATGAACAATATCAATATTTAATAATTTGTTTCTACCTACTTTACGGTAAAAATGTTTATCAACAAAGTATTAAAAGTTTATTACAAAACTTAACTTTGTGATTATTGCAATGTGTTGGTATAATTAAATATATTACATATAATAAAATTTAAATTTTAATGATTTAATTTATAGCTATTCTATTCGCATACCTACGTGATTTTGATGATAGCTCTTGGTATAACATTGGGTTTACGGTTTTCCGTTTTTCAATTCTGCGTCAGTCGGAATTTAGACGTGATAGCGAAACGTCGCGTCGCGGTCGCTCATAAAACAGATTAAATTAATAATCTGTGTACGACGGACGATAATCTAAGGACGGACGTCAGAAAAATGTCGGAAAGTGTGTCAAAGTAATTTTTATTTCACAATTTACGAATTCAACGATTTAATAACAGATTTAATCGCGCAATTTAAATCTGGTGTTTAAAACAGTTGTGACAAGTTGATAATATAGTTCGCTACCACATAATAATTCAGGAAAGTAAATTGGTAAGTAAACTATTTATGTGAGAATTAATTCACGTAACGCAGGAGAAATTTCAAATAAGAATTAAATTACAATACTAACACGAATACAAAGTGAAATATTTGAAAAATAAACTAAATCTAACCTAGTGCATGTATACGTTGATAAATTTGTTCAATTCCAATATAATAATATAAATTTCAATATACCTATCTAATAAAGTTGCGTGTTAATCAGTTATATTTTCATGATTAATGGCAATTGTATTGTTTTAATACTTCCGTTTATAAAAGTGAAATTCCTTTATACGTATGTAAACTTTCTATGTCATTCCACTCTCTCTTAGTGACCTTGATTTTTTGGCACCGATTTTTGAACGAAAGATGCGTGGCGTAATGATATAATATTTTTACTCATAACTTTTTTGTAGGATATACAAATAAATATACTATTTACTTATAGAAAGTGCGAAAAATAAATATATGTATACAAATTCCAATTGGAAATTAAAAAATCTGCATCGTTTTTGTATCTCCTAACTGAAAATAATTCCAAACTCCAAAGACATAATTGTATGCTTTAAAAGTAGTTTAAAACAAAATAAAATGTTAAAGAAAGTATAAAATTCATACAAAATATTATTCCTTGCTTATGGTGTGGTTTTACATGGTTTTTAAACAGCAGGCAATATTAAATTTGTTAGGTGTTAGATGACAGTTTTGGTTTCATCACATAGTTTACCATTTCATCATTATTAATTTTAGATATAATCGATATTCAATAGTAATTAAGTGTGTGATATTTTTTAAACTATGAGGCTCATAGCAAAAAAATTGTCACTCTTTTATGGTAACTATGCTGTTAAGAAAACAAATAAATTTTTGTTGTTGATTATACATTATTAATATTTATCTATATATATATAAAACAAAGGTGACTGATATAGTGATCTATCAACGCACAGCCCAAACCACTGGACGTATCGGGCTGAAATTTGGCATGCAGGTAGATGTTAGGACGTAGGCATCCGCTAAGAAAGGATTTCCCGAAATTCTTGCGGGAACGGGGAAAAACGGGGATGCACGTACAAAGTCGTGGGCGGAAGCTAGTTCTACATAAAGAAAGAAAGAATTGGTTTAAACATGATTATTATTTTCAAATTTCAACAGCTTGTGCATGTTGATTACAGCATTATTTCCATGAAAGTAAGCTAGACAATAAATATATATTTACTAGCTTACCGGCTTCGCCCGCTTTGTCTAAAACTTAATAAATTATATACTAAAACCTTCCTCTTGAATCACTCGTTCTATTAAAAAAAACCACATCAAAATCCGTTGTGTAGTTTTAAAGATTTAAGCATACATAGGGACATAGGGACAGAGAAAGCGACTTTGTTTTATACTATGTAGTGATTACAATTTATTCTAGGTAAAGGTGTAGCTTTCTTAAAACTTTCCACCTTATATTTATGACTAGTTTCGCTCCGCGGCTTCACCCGCTTTGCTCCGCTCCTGTTAGTCTTAGCGTGGTGATATATATAGCCTATAGCCTCCTTGATGAATGGGCTATCTAACACCAAAAGAATTTTTCAAATCGGCCCAGTAGTTCCTGAGATTAGCGCGTTCAAACAACCAAACGAACAAACTCTTCAGCTTTATAATTTTAGTATAGTCAATGATGTATTAATTGAGCAACCATGGAGTTTCTTGCCAGTTCTTCTCCAAACATACTGCGTGGTAAATGTGTAAAATATGTTATGATGTATCAAAAGAGCTTCTAGAAGAAGTCTAATTGAATAAATAAATGTTTGAGTTTGAGTTAAATTCAATACATTCGTTTTTTACACCTATAATTGCATGATAAATTAAAATTAAAATTATCTTCGAACGATGTTAAATGCAATTATTTAATTGCATTTAACATCGTTCGAAGTATTAAGAAGAATTTAAATTTTTAAATTATGAAAATAATTGGAAAATGTAACTGTAATATTCATGTGACCTTTACCTTTTATGTGTTTAAAAAATGAATTGAGAATTATCTATGATGAAAGAAATAAAAAATTTTTTGTAAAAAAAAAAATTTAATGTTTGGACGTGTTTTTCTGCTAGGATATTTAAATTGACATTATTTGAACAATGAACTATAGCGTTTCTTGCCAGCTTTTTTGTAGAAACTGCTTTCAAAACCGGTGATAATATATTATGACAGTTAAAAATTGTTTCTGAATAAATAATATTTGGGTTTGAGTTAAATAAATAAAATAAAAAAGACTTTTTTTTTTTGGCTTTTACAATAGCCTTGCCAGGGTACAGATACAGGTTAGGGATAATTTAATTTTGATCCACACCTAGTCCAGAGATTGACATTGTGGTTTTTTGAAAGATTTGGTCCAATATTTGTGACAGCAATGGATTATTTAACACAAATGATTCATCAGTTTGAACTAGTTGTTCCTGAGATTAGCACACTCAAACAAACTAAGCCTTATTGATTATAGTTATGTAGGTAATAATTTTTTTGAGTTATATTTCAAGGTCGCGTCTTGGCAATACCGTCACATCATGGAGCAAGGCAACGATTTTGGGATCTCTGAATCTTGCCAAAGAAGTTTCACTTCTGACACATGTGCTCGTCCGTGTGTGCTTTCTTTATACCTATAGCTTGTTCCATAATAACTTCCTGAACCCCATTTTAAACTGACAATTGACCTGTTATAGCAATCTTTTTGTTTGGATGATTGATAATATAAACAATTTGGTTCTTGAATGATTTGGAGTAGGTCAATTGTTGTTTAAAATATTGGATGGGGATGTTTAAACTGGGATATAGGATGATTATAATATATAGGACAGGAAAAGGAAGAAATTTGAATCTAGGTATCTAGATCAGGCAACTAGTACAATAATTTATAAGTAATTATTTAGTAGGTCTGGTAGGATATAGTACTAGGATATACTAGAAATGTTATAGAATTCTTATAATTATTATTATTGCGATATTTCATAATAGAAAGCATGTTTTTATTTACCTATTAAAATTATTAATAATTAAATTATATATAATATAAATAAATAGAAATAAACAATAACTTCTGTAATAGTTAAGGATAGTTATTGTGTAGGTTTTTCTTTTATATTAAGGACGCTATTACGTATTTTTACAAAAACACGCTGTTTTACGGTACCATTTTAACTTAAAGCAATTACACGTGAGAATATAGTAATATCTTAATTTAAAGATAATATATTCAGCTCTACGTTCATCTTATAAAAATTGTACGACGTCATACAAAATTGTCGCTGAAATACGTTTTTCCCATCACAATAAACGCATAAAATGCAAAAAAATGGGGTCTAAAACGGTACCATTTTAGGAAAATTAAGAACCTAATCTATGTTCTTAACTATATCTTATTGAGGGATATATAGTCCTTTATATATGGTGTAATTTTTATGAATCTAAATCAAAATTTTATTTCAATTATGAGCTAAATTAAAAATACTTGTCGATTTCTTCATACATTTTGTTCTCGCGGTTCGTCAGACCGCGCTCAAAGCGCTCTTGGAAGGACGGGTGTATCGCTCCTCGTGCCAAAAATAAAAACGAAATAAAAAAGATTATTGTGCGTGCACTGTCTTTTTCGTGATTTGAAATATTTGATACTTTATAAGAGTAAACTGTATAAGTTTCATATTCCAATTATTTGTAATTTAAAATTATGTTTTAAAAATTACCTTGCCTGAGATCCTCTTTTTTTAGGGTTCCGTAGCCAAAATGGCAAAAACGGAACCCTTATAGTTTCGTCATGTCCGTCTGTCCGTCTGTCCGTCTGTCCGTCTGTCACAGCCGATTTACTCGGAAACTATAAGTACTACAGTGATGAAATTTGATGGGAATATGTGTTGTATGAACCGCTACAAAAATATGACACTAAATAGTAAAAAAAAGAATTGGGGGTGGGGCCCCCCATACATGTAACTGAGGGATGAAATTTTTTTTTTCGATGTACATACCCGTGTGGGGTATCAATGGAAAGGTCTTTTAAAATGATATAAAGTTTTCTAAAAAACATTTTTCTTAAAGTGAACGGTTTTTGAGATATCAGCTCTCAAAGTCGTAAAAAGTATGTCCCCCCCCCTCTATTTTTATAACTACGGGGTATAAAATTCTAAAAAAAATAGAGGTGATGCATGCTAATTAACTCTTTCAACGATTTTTGGTTTGATCAAAGTATCTCTTATAGTTTTTGAGATAGGTTGATTTAACTGTAATTTATTATATTTGCTGCTACGGAACCCTTTGTGCGCGAGCCCGACTCGCACTTGGCCGGTTTTATATGGGTTGTTGAATAGATTGGTGGGGTAAAACAATTCAAGATGGCGTCGACGAAAATTTGACTTTTTTTCGTGATGGGTGTCATTATCATAGTTTTTGGGGTAGCTATTAACGAATATGAGGTCAAAACTGAAATCCAAGATGGCGCCGACGAAAATTGTACATCTTTTCGTCATGGGTGTCATTTTCATGGTTTTTGGGGTAGCTATTAACCAATATGAGGTCAAAACTAAAATCCAAGATGGCGCCGACGAAAAATTTGACATATTTTTGTCATGGGTGTCATTTTCATGGTTTTTGGGGTAGCTATTAACGAATATGAGGTCAAAACTATAATCCAAGATGGCGCTGACGAAAATTTGACTTTTTTTCGTGATGGGTGTCATTTTCATGGTTTTTGGGGTAGCTATTAACGAATATGAGGTCAAAATTATAATCCAAGATGGCGCCGACGAAAATTTTACATCTTTTCGTCATGGGTGTCATTTTCATGGTTTTTGGGGTAGGTATTAACCAATATGAGGTCAAAACTAAAATCCAATATGGCGCCGACGAAAATTTTACATCTTTTCGTTATGGGTGTCATTTTCATGGTTTTTGGGGTAGCTATTAACGAATATGAGGTCAAAACTATAATCCAAGATGGCGCCGACAAAAATTTTACATCTTTTCGTCATGGGTGTCATTTTCATGGTTTTTGGGGTAGCTATTAACCAATATGAGGTCAAAACTGAAATCCAAGATGGCGCCGACGAAAATTTTACATCTTTTCGTCATGGGTGTCATTTTCATGGTTTTTGGGGTAGCTATTAACCAATTTGAGGTCAAAACTAAAATCCAAGATGGCGCCGACAAAAATTTGACATCTTTTCATCATGGGTGTCATTTTCATGGTTTTTGGGGTAGCTATTAACGAATATGAGGTCAAAACTATAATCCAAGATGGCGCTGACAAAAATTTGACTTTTTTCGTGATGGGTGTCATTTTCATGGTTTTTGGGGTAGCTATTAACGAATATGAGGTCAAAACTAAAATCCAAGATGGTCATCGAATTTCAAGATCGCGTCATGGTAATACTGTCGCGTTATAGAGCAAGGCGGCGATTTTGGTATCTATGAATCTCGCCAAAGAAGTTTCACTCCTGACACGTTTTCTCGGCACACACGTTCTTTTTTATTTTATTCTCTTCGTTTAAATGTTTTAGATAAACTTTATTTTAAATAAAGTTTAGCGAATATATTTAAAGTTAATAATATCTGTCAGAATATTAACATGATTGCCACAGAGTTGCGTTTTATATTACATTTCTCAATGTTCAATGTTCTTTAAAATTGTTTTTTTTAAGACTTTCTACAAAACTGTAGTTGTTAACGCTTTAAAGTTTACTTTAAAGGAGTAAGAAAAATATACCTAATTATCGACGGTTACATTGGGGATTTGGTAATAGCTGTCTCAAAAACCTTGAAAATGACACCCATGCCGGAAAGATGTAAAAGTTTCGTCGACACTATCTTGGATTTTAGCTTTGACCTCATATTGGTAAATAGCTACCCCAAAAACCATGAAAATGACACCCGTGATGAAAAGATGTAAAATTTTCGTCGGCGCCATCTTCGATTTTAGTTTTGACCTCATATTGGTTAATAGCTACCCCAAAAACCATGAAAATGACACCCGTGTCGAAAAGATGTAAAATTTTCGTCGGCGCCATCTTGGATTTTAGTTTTGACCTCATATTGGTTAATAGATACCCCAATAACCATGAAAATGACACCCATGACGAAAATATGTAAAATTTTCGTCGGCGCCATCTTGGATTTTAGTTTTGACCTCATATTGGTTAATAGCTACCCCAAAAACCATGAAAATGACACCCGTGACGAAATAATGTCAAATTTTCGTCGGCGCCATTTTGGATTTTAGATTTGACCTCATATTGATTAATAGCTACTCCAACTCCTTGAAAATGACACCCATGACGAAAAGATTTCAAATTTACGTCGGCGCCATCTTGGATTTTAGTTTTGACCTCATATTGGTTAATAGCTACCCCAAAAACCACCCACATTTGCAAATGTGTTTGCTACTTAGGAAAAGTTCAGATTTAAAGATATAGGTAATGTGACGAATTTAATTTATTTCATTCCGACTGTTTCTCGGAATAACATACATTTACTAAGAATTGCATACAATGCCGGGTTTAATATATTGCCGGTAACATAATATTATGTATGATAATAATTCTTAAAAAAGTATTTTATACATTTCTTAAAAAGCTTCGATATTGTATACAATAATACAATTCATATTCAAATTGTTGTAAAATAGTCACACTTTTTTAAGTTGGTTGAATACACTAAAATACTTATAAGGATCGTACCTACTAATAAAAGTAACAAAATGAATTTTTAAAGTTCCCAGTAATCTTCTGGAATCAATTTCAATAAAAATATAAAAAAAAATAATATCAAGTATGAAGATGATCTATAAAATGGATTGCGCTATGTTTACGTGAGCGTGATGTCCCGCGAACCACGTTGCGACGTTAAATACCTAAATTTGAGTAACGCAGATATGTGACAGCGTCCTTAAGAACAAACTAGAATACATACACAAGTGAGTGAGAGAGAGAGATAGAAGCACAGACTAATAATAATATACTACAATAGAAGATAATTTTGTGTGTGTGTTTGTTCCTTTGTGCGTGTGTGTGCATGTATGTGCGTGCGTTTGTGTGTGTTCTATCCACTCTTTTTGGGGTTTGGTACCTCGGGAACTTTCGAAAATTTCGGCTTAAATCTTATAGAAGAACAATCAAAAATCAATTAATTAATTTTCAAATTGGTAGGTAGGAGGATAGTATTGAATATTTTCAAGGATGGGTAGATTATTATTATATATTTACATATAGACAGAACAATTACCGACTTTTATGCCTACATTAATAATTTAAATCAATCTTGCATATTTTCGTAGAAGGATGTTAATTGTTATTGTACGCAATTTCATTGCCCAATTTAAGAGGCCGTATCGATTTTAAGAGTGATTTTGACTTGTTTCTTTAATTCTTTAGGAGCTCGTTTAAAAAAACTAACTACTATGTTATATGAGAGTAATGGTATAATTTAAAATTCTCTAGAATATTCGATTATATAGATCTGCCGTAACAACGTTTGCGCTCCCGTATATAATCTAAAATTCTAGAGAACTTTAAATTATTCCATTTCTTTCATAAAACATATAATATGTATTTTTTTTATTGCAAATTTTTAAGCATTAACCTATCATTTAGTGTGTATTTTTTATTTTTTTTTAACTCTGTTGTAAGAACTAGAAATTCGACGCCATATACGCATAAAATTTCATCAAAGTAAGGCTATTTTAACTTAGATGTTCTTTGAATTTTTCAATAAAAGTACATAAATTGCCTCGAACATATTTTAGGATGTCTCAGTGTCTTTACTGTAGTATATTTTATAAGAAAACTTCTTCTATTAAATTCCGTGTAAAATACAAAGACACGAACGTCCCGCATGGAAAAAATTGAAACACGCCTTAGGTTATTGGCTATTAAACAAACTGGACAATGAATATCAATAAATTGTCTCGAACGTATTTTAGATATTGAATGAATCTTTAATTTAAGATATCATCACACATTGTTACTAATTTAGTTTTGTTAAACGAGCGTCTAAAGAATTACAGAAACAAGTAAAAATCACTCTAAAATCGATAAGGACTCTTAATAAATACTTGTTTAGCGGTTAGTACCTTTGAAGTTTTACATTTTTGACTAAATTATTATTAACTAATTGGAGACAAAACCGAAGTTTGAATTATAAGTTGTTTTACAAACCCGACTTTCTTTCTTACACCTGACTGATCTTTCTTTTCTACCGATCTTGTTAAGTAGTGCCTCAAATATTTTCGTTTCGCCTCTCATAATATTAAATCGTTTTAAAAACAGTTTCCTGTTGCATATAGATCGTTTGATACGCCGTCAATGCTTCGAATAATAATGTTTTGCGTCATCTACGCTTAGCTGGTTATAAATAACTTCGGTGACAATGGGTTGTGGTGTCGCTTTTTGCCTTTTGGGGTTCCACGGGAGTGTACTGTGCCTATAAAATCTATATAATAAAAATGAATCGCCAAATGTGTCGCTACTCGAGAACGGCTTGACCAATTCGGTTCAGTATCTATACTAATATGTATTATAAAGCTGAAGAGTTTGTTTGTTTGTTTGAACGTGCTTATCTCAGGAACTGCTGGTCCGATTTGAAAAAATCTTTCGGTGTTAGATAGCCCATTTATCAAGGAGATTATAGGCTATATATTATCATTACGCTAAGACCAACAGGAGCGGAGCAATGCGGGTGAAACCGCGGAGCACAGCTAGTTTGTTATAAGGAGAGAAAACACGAAAAAGGGACAATAGGGCAAAACAAATTGTTCCGGGACAGCAAGTATACTTATAATCTAAAGCTAAAGAGATTTTTGTTTGTACGCGTTTATCTCTGGAAGTAATGGACCGATTTGAAAAACTATTGAAAGGATGGATGTTTTTTACTATTTCGCACGAAAATCACTGAACTAATTTCGTTGATACTTGGCTGCTATGTAGCTTATGTGTCAGAATAACACATCAGCTATAGAAATAGCTTTACTACTACTTACGGTACTACGATAAACGCAAAAGTTTGTTAGAATGTAGTATGTATGTTTGTTACTCTTCACCCAAGAACAGCTGATCTAATCGGTATGAAATATGGTACAGAGATAGATTATAGTCTGGTTTAGCACATAATATAAAGTAAAAACTATAAATCCGTGATTTCGTGAATTTTGTAAGGTTATATTTTTATTGAAATTGCCTCTTTGGATTACGTCTTTTATAGCTTAGGTTTGAACTAGTATTTTTTTCATACGTTTAAAGTATTTAAAGTTAGAATGTTTAGCACCTTGCCGAAAATACAATTCTGTTATTACATAATTCTTACCAATATCGATAGAGTCGTTATGTGCTAATTTAGACTGTTGTTATAGGAACATACTGGCGTTCTGCCCAGTGATTGTGCGATTTTCGTACTGCTTTTTTATACCGGTTATAGTCAGATAATTATCAACACATCCAGATCTATTCAGCCAATTTTGTTTGGTAGAGTAGCATACATAATAGTATTATTACTTACTAGCTGTGCCCTGCGGTTTTACCCGCATTGCTCCGCTCCTGTTGGTCTTAGCGTGATGATATATAGCTTATAGACTTCCTCGATAAATGGGCTATCTAACACCGGAACAATTTTCAAATCGGACCAGTAGTTCCTGAGATTAGCGATTTCAAACAAACAAACAAACTCTTCAGCTTTATAATATTAAATATAGATATCTATCGTACCAAATTTAATACGGATTCGATCAGCTGTATTCATTCACGCAAAAACAGATATGGGTGGGTCTACCCAATCATGTGTTTTTGCGTAAAAGAGTATATACTCAAAAATATGTTACGGTGCATTTACATCAAACGAACGAATGCTTATTCTAACCCCAATAAGTCAAATAGTGTAAACAGGCGTAGAACATTCTTTCGTTGTTCTTAGTGCGTTCGAAAAAATTATATGCAATGTTCTAATACTGAACAACACTGAATACGAGTTTTCGTTTGCACTAAAAGATCACGAAAGAATGCTCTTGCTCTAGCTAGAGAGCTCTATGTTCCTTTGATGTAAATGCACCGTTACACAAACATATTGATTTGCGGCTGCATTGTAATTGAGTAATTGACTTCGTAAATAAATCTGTCGTGAATCAAGGTTTAAAATAAACGAAAACATTACGAATTGTGGTGTAGTATTTACGTATATACTATATACATATATTTTATCGTTATTAAAACAATTACGAACCGATTTCAAAGAGGAGGGAATTTTCTGTGTTCCACTTGATATTTTAGTTGTTTTTATTTAATTTTAATTTTAAAATTTAAATAATTACATTTTGATTTAAATTATGTATTATTGAAGCTGAGAACGTCTTCACCCAAGTTATTTTTTACAGGACACTGTACTATTCTGTGCTTTAAGAAAAATATGTTTGTATTTAATTTACATAACAGTCAATAAATAAATGGAATTGATAAAAAACTTGGATGAATCTAAAGCTTAATATTCATGTATTCGGAATACCAACACGCACTGGTCTGGGAAAAACCCAAAGGAATCTTAAAGATCAACTGAATCATGATATTATGATTCCTGTAAGAATGAATATTGGGAAGTTTTGTTGTGTTTTATCCGACTGTGGTAATGAGGGTAATGTTTTTATTTATTTATTTATTCTTTATTGTACATAATATACCAACATAAATAAGCTATACTATAATTAAATACAATGAAAACACACGGCACATACGTACTAAAAGGCGGCCTTATTGCTCAAAAGCAATCTCTTCCAGGCAACCCTGATTGGTAAGGAATGTAAGCTAGAACGCGACTTGGCGCCAATTCAATAAATAAATTAAGCATTACATACAATATAAATAATAAAAATAATATACACAATAATAATAATAATACATAATATACATACATATATATTATATATTTATAAATTAATATAAATATAATATAATACTTACATATTTTATAAATATACATACACATAATAGTACATAACCTACTAAATACACTACAAAAATACAGTACGAAAAAAAAAAACAAACAAACTATTAAATAATATAAAATAAATATATGCAACACATTATAAAGACAGGAAATGATTTTTGACAAGAGCTTTAAAACTTTTGACATTTTGCGCCCGCCTAATGGATTCAGGCAGAGCGTTCCAAAGTTGAATAGCGCGAGCAGTAAATGAAGATCCATAGAAATTAGTGCGGCGAACCGGTGTAGAAAGGAGCAGAAGATTAGAAGAGCGAAGAGAGAGTGAGTTATTTGAACTAAGGTAATTAAATTGAGTTTTAAGATACCCTGGCGTTTTAGGATCAAACAGAACACAGTACAGAAGGTTAAGTATGTGGGCATCCCGGCGAAGACGGATGGGAAGCCAATTAAGTTTTTTGCGAAATTCGGTGACATGATCAAATTTACGTAAGCCAAAAATAAATCTGATGCAGAAATTTTGCACCCTCTCAAGGATGTCTAGCTGATACTCAAAAAGATCGGGAAATGAGGAATCGGCATAGTCAAGGAAAGGAAGTAGAAGGGATTGGGCTAACGCAATTTTGGTGGAAATCGGCAGAAAGTTTCGCAAACGGCGCAAATAGGATGCAGTAGCAAACACTTTTTTCCGAATTTGCTTGATGTGCTCCGTCCAGGATAAGTGCTGGTCGAGGTGCAATCCAAGACTTTTAACGGTTTTGCAGATGGGGATGCGAGTACCATCGACCACTACATCCGGCAAACAATCCCAATTAACTTTGCTCATAAGCGGCTTGCTACCAATTATAATGATTTTAGTTTTTGAGGGGTTTACCTTTAAACCATGTTCCTTGCTCCAATTGACGATGGCTGCGAGATCAGTGTTTGTACGAAAAATCGCTTCAGAAAGTTCAGGCAGGGCCACGTGCGAATATAGTTGGAAATCGTCTGCATACATATGATAAGGAGAAGTAATGTTATTGGAGATAGAGTTAATAAAGATTGAGAATAAGAGAGGAGACAACACGCCACCTTGCGGAACCCCGGCATGAACATTGCTCCAGGAAGAGGTTAGGTTCTCCACTAGAACACGCTGCCGACGTCCCTGCAAGTAACTTTGAAACCAGTCAATAGCCGTTGGAGATATGTTAATAGAGCGTAGCATGGCCAACAATACCTCATGGTCGACGGTGTTAAAAGCATTGCTAAAGTCAAGCAATGAAAGGATTGTTAACTGCTTATTGTCAAAACCCAGGCGTATGTCATCAGTGATTTTAATAAGTGCAGTGGTCGTGCTATGACCTGGGCGGAACCCAGATTGATAGGGGTTAAGGAGATTATGGGAATTAAGGAAGCGACTTAACTGCTCCTGCACCAGCCGTTCTAACACTTTCGACAGGAAAGGAAGAATAGCAATGGGGCGGAAGTCAGAAGCAGAGACAGGATTCAAGGTTTTAGGAAGAGGTAAGATATGAGCATCTTTCCAAATAACAGGAAATGTACTCGAGGAAATAGAAAAGTTTAGGATGTGTGTGATGACAGGATTAACGATAGATAAAATAGGAATAATCATGCTCCGACCAATGCAATCACTACCAACAGCCTTCGAAGTTATAGACAATATGCTCTTCTTAACACCACAATCGGAAAATTGACTTAGAATAAACGGAGGATAGCCAGAAGAAGATAAAGAATTAAGAAAACTTAAGGTGCGAGCTTTAGAATTTGTGTTAAAATCCAAGAGAGGATTAGAAAAGTGAGAATTTAGTTCATCAATAGTAACTGTGTCTGGAATGGAATTTTGCGCAGCCTTTCCAATACTGAGGGATTTGAGAAATTTCCACGTTTTGCTTGGGTCGCCGTTTTCGACCGATGTAGAAATGTGACGTCGTTGCGCATCCCTACATAATGTATTGCAGCGATTTCGAATACTCTGATACTTTTCCCTGTTAACATCAGAATCGAGCATCTTTAATTTTGTTTTCGCACGGGCCTTCTTTTTTAAAAGTGATTTCAGTTCAGCCGTCATCCATGGCGCGGGCAAATGCTTCAACTTGACTGGGCGCAAGGGAGCATGTTTGTCAAATAGGTTCAGAAGTAAAGAGTTAAATAACGCAACCTTCTCGTCAATGGAACCAGCAGAATAAATGGCTGACCAGTCGGTATCAGCGGCATCTTCACAAAGACGATCTACATCGATTTTACCAAAATTGCGCCGCATAATAATTCTAGGCTTGGCTTTAGGAGGCTTTAATTTATAGGAAAGGAAGATTAAATCGTGGAAGGAGAACAAATCAGCTGAGCACTGACCATGCTTAGCGACAAGTTCAGGAGAGGAAACTATGATAAGGTCAAGAAGAGAAGGAGTACAGTTGGGAAGGGAATGGGTAGCGCTGAGAGGAAGGATTTTTAGGTTAAAGGAATCAACGATGGACATTAACTTTTTGCTACGTAGATCATCCTTGAGAAGGCAGGTGTTGAAGTCGCCCATAAATATTATATGTTTATAGGCAGGGGTATGAATATCAAGGAGGTGGTCAAAAGACGAAAAGTAGTTAACGGTTAAATTGGGAGAGTAGAAAACACCAAGAAGAATTTTCGTGTTGGATAAGGATACCTCAAGTAAAAGGTGCTCAGCCGCATCAGCAGGTGGTGGTTGAGGAGAGCTACTAATTATGGAAAAAGGAATATGCGAACGTAAATAGATAGCTACTCCACCCCCGGTCCTACCAATGCGGTCATTGCGAATTAATTGGAACCCTGGGAGAGTATAAGATAAAGAAGGTAAGCAAGGTTTTAGCCAGGATTCCGAAATTAAAATGGCATGAAGAGAATTACAATCAAAAGAAGCTAATAGTTCGGGAAAGTGAGCCGGGATACTTTGAGCATTGATGTGAACAACGTTAAAGTTCTTAAGACCATTGTCGAAAAAGGAGGGGACATTTAAAGGAGATGATGTACTGTGAAAGCTGTCTTCACCTGATTGCTCTTCGATCGACGAAACTGAAACAAATGTGTCGCTAGAAATGCTGATGTCTAAAGACATCTTTAGAAAAAAATAAATAAATAAATAAAATAATTTGTTTTTAGTGTACTTGTGTATGTTTGTACGGTTATATGAGTGAGAGTGACATACAATATATTGAAAATATAAAGTACTAGCTGCCCCAGCAGACGTTGTTCTGCACTATTGCCCCTTTTTAACCGACTTCAAAAAAAAGGAGGAGGTTATCAATTCGGCCGGTATGTTTTTTTTTTATGTATGTACACCGATTACTCCGAGGTTTCTGAACCGATTTACGTGATTCTTTTTTTGTTCGATGCGGGATGGTGTCGAATTGGTCCCATAAAAATTTTATTTCGATAGGCCCTGTAGTTTTTATTTTATGAGCATTTTTGTCTGTATTTGTAAATGTTGCAAGTAACTTTGATTCACTTCCCGGTAACCGATTGAGCTGAAATTTCGTATACGTATGTAAATTGGATAGCTATAAAACATTATCATGACATAGAGCTGATTTGATGATGGAATCGGAAGGTGGCCATAGGAACTCAGTAATATATTGACTCAACTTTATCGAGTTTGGGCTCGTTTGATTCGTGTTGAAAAATACACTAAAAAGTATTAAATAAAAATAACTGCGTTAAAAACAACCGACTTCAAAAACGCAAAAGTAAAAAATTAGATTTGATATTATTAATTACTACATATTATTTAGATGTGCTATTTATTAAATAGGTTTGAAGTCGGTGCCAAACACTAAGCACTCAGTATTAAGCCCGTGCACCGACATCAAACCTTTTTAGTAAATAGCATATCTAAATAGCATATCTAAATAATATGTAGTAATTAATAATATCAAATCTAATTTATTTTTTACTTTTGCGTTTTTGAAGTCGGTTGTTTTTAACGCAGTTATTTTTATTCGTGTTTTATCTCCATAAAAACCATAAATGTTAAAAAATTATCCGAATTGGTCGAGCCGTTCTCGAGTTTTACGCTTAGCAACTCATTTGGCGATTCATTTTTGTTATACAAGAGGTAAAATTTTAAATAGTGGATAAGTACCTACCTTATTTTAATTATTACTTACGATGAATATTTTGTGCATACGACGTAGCTTATTAAATAAATAATTTTTATTATTGTTATCCAATATCATATTTTGTTAAAAATGCGTGCGAAATCGCTTCAATAGTTCAAGAGCAATAAACATACAGACATAATACATATTAACTTTTGCATGTATTAATCACTATATTTGTTTGATCCAAATATATAAACAAATAAAGGTGAATGTACCGCGCAAATTGCTGTATATTTTTGGAGCGATTTTCCTCATTGTGACAGATTCTTGGTAGAGCACAATACGCGACGTGGTTTAAATATAATTTTAAATAAGGATAAACAAAACAATTGGTCTACTTAATTTATATTCGTACATTATACCTATATATAAAATTATAGCATCAGAATGTTAGATACGTTTCGAAACTGGATTATTTTCTTAAATATTTTTTCTTAATAATTTACATGTGTATGATACATGCATTAAAATAATATTAAGAAGGTTTTCTAGAAATGAATGAAAAAAAACCTTCGCAAAAAGATATTTTTTTGAAGTGAAAACTTCTTTAGCGGCGTTGAGCACTTTTTCTGTAATGGGTATAAAATCTTAAACTCGCGTCAGGACACGTGACCTGATCGAAAAAGCGTAAGACGGATGGAGAGAACTCAACGTTAATAATCAAGTTTTCACTTCTGCCGGCACTCCCGGAGTGCAACCCGTCTTTTTTTCTTAATTTTATATACTTGTAGATCAGTAGGTCAGCTATTGTTTTGTAGATGATACAGTGAGAATAAAAAATAATGTACCGTTCATAGCTCTAATTAAACAGTGTTAATTAAAAATAAAAACCACAGGAAATGTTAAAATTAAACTTTATTAATATAAAAAAAGGTGAAAATACTTCACGTAAGAATGACTCTATTGTAAAAAATAACACGTGAGGCCGGGTTAAATATTAGTTTGAAATGTAATAAGAATGTACTGCGATTCTACACAGCTACCTAATTGATGTAGGTAGTTGATAACAAATCGCAGCAAGTCAACGACTATTAACAAAGTGAGGGTAGTAGGGTCGAACGTCGTATAAACAACGTCCGAGCCCCTAGGCACGATTCGTACGAATGCGCCACGAGACAAAGGAAAGCGGCTTTTTATAGTATTCGACAGCTAAGCATATTCAGACATGAAATAATGACAACTACATTGACAACTATTCATCCACAAAAATATTAAATCAAAAGTTATAGTCCATTGAAATGTTGTACATTTTTTTGGCCTAACCTTGCGTTTTTTAGAGGACGCAATTTTATTTTTTGGATGTGTAGGGGGGTTCAATGTGAAGCTAAAACCAAGTTTGTGGGGTCGCCACCCTTGTCCCACGGCCGCCATCTTGAAAATAGTGGTTGAAATGGTTTTTACGATATATCTCTTAAACTATTTATCTGATAAAAAAAAATTGTTAACATTATTTGTTGCGATTAAATTCTCTACAACTTTGGTCCAGTAACTTTTTGTCGTAGAACTATAAATAAAAAATTTATAAGCGAAAATGTTCAGAAATAAGAGCTATTTAAATGTTTCGATAAAATTGTTTTTTATCATTTTACGAAGAAATGATATCAGACCATTTTTGTAGATTGTTTTTCGAGGAACAACTTTTACATACAACATTTTTTCATTACGTCAATAGCTAAGGTTTTACAGCGCTCTGAACTGAGTACTATTTTTCAGTACTCTTAACTATACATATATTGGCTATTGGCTCTTTTCCCATGCAGCACTGCAAGAACAGAACATTTCAGCCCTGCTTTTCGACGTAAAAAAAAACGTGCTTCCAGACTCTACCTCCTGGGTGGTGGGGAAAAGAGTCAATAATTAATTATTAATAATATTGCAAAATTAATTATTAAAAATATGATAATAACAAAAAAAAAACAATTACTGATGACAAATAATTATTATTAGTACACACATAATATATGTATAACGTATAGCTAAGAGTACTGAAAAATAGTACTAATTTCGGAGCGCTTTAAAATCTTAGCTATTGACTTTATGAAAAAATGTTGTATGTAAAAGTTGTTCCTCGAAAAAAAATCTACAAAAATGGTCTGATATCATTTCTTCGTAAAATGATAAAAAAAGTTTTATTGAAAAATATAAATATCTCTATTATCTGAACATTTTCGCTTATAATTTTTTTATTTATAGTTCTACGACAAAAAGTTACAGGACCAAAATTGTAGAGAATTTAATTTGCAACAAATAATGTTAACAAATTTTTTTTATCAGATAAACAGTTTAAGAGATATATCGTATAAACCATATCTTCCGCTATTTTCAAGATGGCGGCCGTGGGACAAGGGTGGCGACCCCACAAACTTGGTGATAGCTTCACACTAACCCCCTCTACACATCAAAAAAATAAAATTGCGTCCTCTAAGAAATGCAACCCCAAATATAACTTTTCAATGGAATATTACGTCTAACACGAAAACGGCTGCGAATAGAAAAAAATGATTTATGTACAACTTGTAGATAATTTTATGGCCTTTCAACTTTTCTTTGAAAGTTTTTCTCTAACATGTACCGTTTTTGAGATTTAAGCGAAAAATGAAAAAATGGACCCATTCCCCCCCTCCCCCCACTCCGGGGCTCCTCCTAGTGTCCCGGGGTTTTAGTATGTTTATTACCTAGGGACTCTTGACATGTTTCCGAAGAAACATCTTACGTTACTAACTCACGCACTCTAGACCCCCCTTGGAGGGACTCATTCAATGGACTACTACCTACATACCAAATTTGCAATCCGTTCAGTAGTATTTGCGTGAAAGAGTAATAGTAGGGGAGCCCAAGAGGGGATTTTGGGACTTACTCGAGCGCGTCAGATTACTATAAGGGACGGTACCTTAGCTATTCATTAGTACCTCTAGTCAATATGAGCAGTTATGGTTGGTGGGTGCGCTCAAGGGCCCCGCTGGAAAATTTGAATAATCCATAATTCCCTAAGGTTGAGCTCGAATCGTCAGATTAGCAAAATGGGGACTTCTTATATTGTAATTAACCCCCCCATATATTAATCTGACGCGCTCGAATAATATTACTTTAATTTTTTACCCTTTCTTCATAGCGATTAAATCGCCACTTAAATCGTCAGATTAACGTATACTTTTTTTCAGTGACGTCCTGGAGCATGCAAAATATCAATATCTAACGCGCTTGAGTATTTCCAAGCCAATTTTTTTCTTTTTTAAATTAAAAAAAATCAAAAAACCCTTCCCCACCGCTAAAAGTGAAAACATTATAGGACCTTTTTTTCTCGCTATGGTCTAATCTACCAATTCTAATAGGTTCCCGTGACGCTCGAGTAAATCCACATTTAGCATCCTGGGCTCCCCTACTATAATAAACATACTCACAAACTTTCGCATTTATAATATTAGTAGGGTGAATCGACCTTCATTTTAATGTAAGTATATTAACTAACAAGCTGTGTCCCGCGGTTTTACCCGCAGTGCTCCGCTCGTGTTGGTCTTAGCGAGATGATATATAGCCTATAGCGTTCCTCGATAAATGAGCTATATAAAACTGAAAGAATTTTTCTAATCGGACCAGTAGTTCCCGAGATTAGCGCGTTCAAACAAACAAACTCTTCAGCTTTATAATATTAGTATAGATGACAATTATTGGCAAATATCCCATGAATATGTCAATACAAAATGGTCGAGTTAACATCGCTATGGTATGTGTAAATTTTTGTGAAACTTATTTCAAGGTTTTGTTATGTAATACACATATATGTATAGGTTTTTCTCAATAAATTTCGTTTTCGATTAACGGCCTGGCACGTTCGTAACCTGTTTTTTAATGTAGGTTTTTATAGCACATAGAAATTATGATTTTTTGTTCATTTACATAGACGAAACGGTACTATGTGTAGGTTAAGGTCATTAACCTACTTAATTGAACTGTGTTATTTTATTTATTGCTAAAAATTAGGAAAAACAGACAAAAAATAAAAAAAAAATGTTTTTTTTGTTACTTTATGTCGAAGAATAACTGTTCTTTGTGTACTTTTAAGGTTCTTTTTCCTAATTTGACTGGTAGGTTTGTCTTTATATTGTTCCAAAAGAAAAAAAATTATAAAAAAAATTAGGGCATTTTTAATAAACTGCGATTATTATATGATTCTACATTGTTCTAAAACGGCATACGGCTTAGAATGAAACATTCCAACTTAATTTTATATAGGGTACTTTAATTTTATTATTGATTCGTTTGTTTGCAAATACCCTCAATAATATCAAAACTTTATTATTACGAACTTTATAACTACTTATGTTAAATTAGGCTAAAAGATTGAAGTGGTTCGGATTCAGCAAGACATGGTTAATAATAATCAGAATTTATCAGAAATCTATTGTTACAAAATTTGAATTTATCTCAGATTACGAGAAAATTCTGGTATGATACAAGATTGCTCAGATTAATAAAATCATTTCAAGAAGAAATATTTAGATATAATATAATATACTAGCGGTTTAGGAGTCCATTGAGGACAAACATTGTGACACGAGATTTATATATATTAAGATTTTCTAGCAATATTATCTAGCAGATAAATTACATTTCTATTACTAAACGTTATAAATGATAACAATTAAAATAACCATAATAGTACAGTCCCCAATTGAAATAAAATTCATTTCCGTGGGACTCAC